>BROE01000005.1:2839113-2874113 GCA_036571765.1 Plecoglossus altivelis | reverse complement strand
AGTCGTCCGACACCATCTGGAGTCCGTTCCAGGATGAACAAGAAGGAGGTACTGGACAGTTGCTTGCGGGGCCCAGAGGTGCTCACCACCTGTTCTGACGCAGCGAATCCGGTCTGACCGACAGGTCGTCGACAAGCCAAGAGATCGAAGGGGCTTTCGCCGACTAGTACCATAACCATTGTCACTGTTCCACTACCGCATTCGTTAGATACTGTTTTTGGATGCGACGTCTGTGGCTCCAGTTGGACTTGTCAGGGGGGAAAGGGATGAGGCGGTCAAATGTGACACACTAATAGCAGATTGGACCATGAGTTTGTAGGTCATTGAGTGGTGGCTGACTGTTGGTTGCTTGTCCACAGTGCAGAACGTGTACAGGACTGAAGTCGTAGTTACACATCAGAGACAAAAGAAAGAGATTGCTAAAGCAGTACAATAATACAAACATGGGGAGAAAATGGGGGCCAACATTGAGCCAGTCCAAAAAGAGTGACGGTCCACGGTCCAGGGTAGAGTGACTCGTAAACATACTGTGCATGCATGTGTTCAGAAACGCCAACCCCCCCCCCCCCCCCCCAAAGAAAAACAAAACAAGGAATGTGACAACAGTTAGATAAAGGCTTTGTGTGACTCACACCTGTATGTTTATAAAACACCTACGTATCGCTCATGAATAATGGATGTTGAGGCAGAGAAGGGGAGGGATGGATGGGAACTCATGCGGAACAGAAGACAAACCAGTAGATTAATCACACACAAACAGCCCACCATATGTGTGCATGTGTGTGTGAGAGAGGGAGGGAAGGACAGAGAGTGGAGAGAGGGAGAGAGATAGTGAGAGGGTGAGAGACAGAGAGAGTGTGTGTGTGAGAGAGAAAAATAGATTGAGAGAGTGAGAGAGAGTGAGAGAGAGAGAGATTGACAAAGACAAGAGTGAGAGAACGATAGAAAAAAAGAGAGAGGGAGGGAACGAGAGCGATAGAAAGGCAGGAAGGAGAGTAATTACATGTCAGCTGAGCTAATGGAGCATGAAGTGACTGCCTCTTCTCCTTCGTCTCCCCCGTGCTCTCACCCGTCCTCCATGTCTGTTGGTGTCTTGGCTGTCATCGGCCGTCCCCGTGGCCACTGCCAGATGGTGATCAGGGGGCAGCAGAGTGTCCCTCACATGGGCGCCTTTCGCAAGACTCTCCACAAGACACCAGGAAAACGTGACACAGTGTGGAAGAAGGCACACAAGCCCTCCTGCCTCCTGGGTGGGTTCATCAGGGTCTTCCGTCCTCGGACTAACGCGAAGGATAATCACCTGCGCTGAAACCCAATAAGACACTGAGAAATTATTTTATTTGGGGTGCGGGGAGGGGGGGGGGTGTATTTATGATGTGTTGAATCTGATGGTGTGGGGAGATACAAACATATTTTGCAACAGCAGGATGTCTCAGGGCACGAGTCAGTAGGAGTCACTCATGGCAACTTGGCTTGAAAATGAACAATCACCAAGACCAGATTTGTGTAGAATAATACGGTGGGGATTCATCATTTGTATCAAATAGATTTCAGTGTCGTTGTCTATTAAAAAAGACAGAATAATTTGCTCAGTAGACAATTACCAGGTGTTTGTCTGTTTAAAATCATCTGTTCTTACAGTGAATAATGCTTTTCATACTCCCATTACAAACTACCATTACTACACAAAAAGCACTGTGATTCAGTACACAGAACAGGATGAGAGCAATCGTGTAGAGCCCCTAGGTAAACAGTCCATCTAAATAACACGTCTGGCTAATCTTCTACCGCCCAAATAGTCCATTATAGAGACCTAATCCATCAGTCGATCAATATTCTGACCATTCCGCATCAAGCAGCACAGGCTGGCGCTGAAGTGATATTTAAAAATGATACTAATCCAAATTCATCCGCTATTTCATTCGATCATCTGTGAGTTCATACCTGGTCTATTTAGGGTCTCTCTTGTCTCTTTTTATTTATTTATTTTTTAATATATGTTCAAGAGAAAACGCATCAGGTGACAAAATGGAAAACCCCCCAAAAATGTAGCGATGACACAGCCGTTAATGCACAGTGAGGAATAACAAATGCATTTTCCTTAGTGGGATGAATAAAATGGATTTGATAACAGCTCTGTAGTCTGCTTTATCCCCCACCTTCAGCGATGTACTTAGTCTGGCCCAACACTGTTCACTGTATCTCCATACCTGACAATACAGCCAAAGTACAAACCAGAATGTGAAAACAATAAACTGCGTGCCAAAAACAATGTTGGTCAGAGCATTCACCGTACACTCCAGCCAGCCAGTTCACTTGTTTGTCTGTGGTGGCAGAGTACTGGTAAACTGTGAATAGCATGGGGCGTTTAGAGTGATCAATTGAAACAAATTTCACAAAGATTATTAAAGCTCCACAAATTAGTGTTATTATGAATATATTGAACATTGGAGTGAATCATAGGACTGATATTGATGTCAAACTATCGACCTTTAATGAAAAGTGTGGTATCATGTTTGGCTTTTATTTTTTCAACATTCCCATCAAAATAAACCCAAGAGATTTCAGTCCAAACAGGAACATAGATGGACTCCAAGCAAAACACAAACAAATGAGATATTTGACACGTTTCCACTCCACTATTTTGAACCTAATTCAACATCCGAAACTGATGATGTGTTTCAGATGACTGTTTCGTTTTTTACGGGGGGTCATTTACTTGCTTTGACCGTATTTATGGTTGAACACAGTGACGGTTGTGTTCCATGCCCTCCAAAACGCATGGAACACATTGAAAGATGTGTTCCAACTAACTTCTTTCATCAATCACAGGGGGAGGCAACTTGTGTTTCAATCTTATTTAATTCTCAATTAAGTTTAATCACTATTATCTCTGCATTCCTATAGGGCTCCTTGACCTTGGCTCATAGCCTACAACTTTGAGGTAAAATGCCTTATGTATGTCTTGTTTTTATAACAAACATTCATGGTTATTAATTCATTCATCGTGTCCGCTCGAGTCCATCTGATAATTGCTCGAATGTTTTTGTATTATTAGTAGTTTTGCCTGTTAGTGTCTGATGATCGTTTGTGACCAGGAACACTACAAGAGTTCAAGCGTTAAATAATCCCCCAGAGAAGTTTCACCATTTATCACGATATATCTTTTGTTCAGTTGCCTTGTGATCAAAGTCGTGTTAAATCGTGACAATCAGATAACATTCATCACAGACAAAACTTGCAAATCGGTTAATTCCCTCTGGAACGCAACACTAGTTAACTGGTTGAACAAGAGATCACGAATTCCCTTCAGATTCGTAGCTTCTAATCAAAACTTTGTCACGTAGGATCATTGGTGAGGGTGCGCTGCGCGCACAATAGCCCCCCCCCCCCCCCCCCCCCCCTCCTCCACACACACACCCCATCCATCTGACGTCATTTGAACCCTTTAAAAGACTTGTTTGTAGGATGATCTTGAGCAAAAGAGGGAGCAACGTAAACGAAGAAGCCAGTTTGACAAGTATCTGATAAACTGAACAGTCTTAAGCCGATCCTTGCCTCCCCAGAGATCCGAAAGAAGATGCTCTCCTCACGCATCTCGTGCGTACTGGGGCTTGTCTCCGTCGTCTTGGTCGTCAGCAGTGTCTCCGCCGCGCCCTCTGATGCCAAACTTCGCCAGCTGCTCCAGCGATCACTCCTGGCACCTGCAGGCAAACAGGTACGGAGCTTTGAAGAGCTATAACCATCTTTTTCTTCCCAGGTGTATGGCGATGTCGTAACAGTAGTTTTACGCTTACGACGGCCTAGCTGTCCCTGCAACTAGGAGTCGAACTGTTACCTTTACCGGATCACATAGATGTGGAATTTGATTCGTTGGCTATGATTTTCCATAAATGCCGTGGTCTGAAGAATGTGGTGGCATTTTTTCCTGCTGAAGACCTGATATCAAGTGGACATTTGCTGATAAAACTGTAAAGTAGCAAGTACTTGTATATGTAAAAAGGATCGACTCAAAATATGTTATTTGCCTATTTTCAACCCCAAAAAACTAAATCGCTGTTTGTCAGTAACATTAAGAAGTAAGATAGATTAATGTAAAACGTAATAGACCTGTATGCAGCAAGCATCTGCGTTTACGTGACGACTATATCTGTTTCACAATGTCGTAACCTTTAAAATAATTTCGGCGATTTCCAAAAGCAGAGGAATAAGTATTGTATTTATTTATCACCAGGAACTTGCCCGGTACACACTTGCAGAACTTCTGTCGGAGCTCGTGCAAGCAGAAAACGAAGCGATGGATTCTGAAGACCTGTCTCGTGGCGCGGAGCAAGAGGATGTGCGTCTTGAGTTGGAGCGCGCAGCTGGTCCACAGTTGGCTCCTCGTGAACGCAAAGCGGGATGCAAGAATTTCTTCTGGAAAACCTTTACTTCATGTTAATTCATAAAATGCCATTCACCGCGTGAAGCATTTCATCTCATGGCATGTGATTCATGCCCGAATCCCATGCATACTCATGGCCAAACTTGCCTCTCCAAAAATGTACATAAAATAGAATCTGTTAACAATAATAATTATAATAGTTTTGATTGACCATTTAGGCTTTTCAGAGAAAATTCACGTGAAAGATGTATGAATGTATGCAATTTTGCTGTCGACTGTGCTTTATGCATTTTGGCAGATAAACTATTTTTAATTGTTTACTTGAATAAAATATATGTTTCAGAACCAATGTGTAGATTCCACACTAAAACTGATGTTCTGTGTGTGTTCTTCGTCATGTAAGCTAAGGACATCTGACATGAAAAATATGGGGACTAATTTAGGCTAATACGGTTCTATTCAACGTTTGACACAATGATTTGCTTAATTATCATTATGAATACGTATCTACTATACATTTAAATACACATCTGTTCAAGTCTGTTTATGGTCTGTACTGTTGGAGACAGTATAAGCACAATTTCATGTCACACACTAATTCATTTGTCGGTGAAGTATGTAAATGCTTTAAATAACATGCACTTTAAAATCTCCTTAAATAACTGTGTTCCTGTCCTTCACACTGGATGTCACACTGGAACCGGCCGGCTATTATATGTTTTTCTTGAGCGAACTGTCAGTAAGGCTAGTAATATTTCTACGCACATACAGCTGCATCCAAAGTCCTCACCCAACAACCAGGAAGAAAAAACAAAGAAAAAATCTGTTTTGTCAAATTAAGAAAGTACGTGAAATGAACAGCATCTGAGTTTTCCATCGCTTCAGTTGGGAAATATTTCCACCAAAGTGCTGTTAGTCAGTCCTAACCTCTTACTATATGTGGCAGACTGTGTAGGAGGCTGGGAACAGGACTTTGATGGAATAGACCCACGTTAAGCTTGTATCTTGCTAGCCCAATGCACAAAACCAGGTCTGGTCTCTTAGAGGACCTGTGAGGGTCAGATTAGAAGGACTCCATGTGCTTTTAGACACAAACAATTTGCTGTCTGTCAATCAAGATGTGTCCAGGAAAGTCTTGATAAACCATTTAATCTACGTCTGATAAATCACACTTATTGCATGAGATACATAATGCAAATATAGTATATCGTTTGACATTTTGCGTGTTTTATTGACCTAATAGTTCTCAACACAAAGCTACTAAATGGTTGTCAAGCATGTGTGTTGGTGTTGTCTGCAGGCTTCCTCAAAGGTCCACTAATCTTTTAACGCGTTCATTCTTTAACTAATTTGTTCTTTTTCTTATCCTGTGTAAGAGCCTATATTTAAGCCATATCTTTTCATCAGCAGCTATCTTGGATGCCGATAAACCAGCACACAAGCTTGTTCTCCAGACTTCACGCTGCCAACACCCGTCAACATCAACCACGTTCATTCCACAGCAAGTAAAAGTCTCTTAACGCTTGTGTTGTCTTTGCAGGGCCAGAATGACCCGAAACATTGTTTAACGCACACACACCCGCAATTAGACATTTAGATTGTATGTGCTTGATTGAGCGTAGAAAAAACAAAACCTTTCTGACTCGTGTACAGCATGGCTGCATGTTCCAGTGCCCAAAACGATACAGGGTAAAAATGTACTTAAGCTGCTTTATTTCAGGGTTTGATGTGGGGCCTTTTTGACCTTTAGGAAAGGGTGAATTGCAGAATACAAAGAGAGCACGAGAGTTAAACCTATCCAAGACATGGGTCTACTTGTAAAAACTGAACACGGTGAATAACGATGTTTTGTGTGAACAGTTTATATCTTTTCTTGTGGAGTCGAAGGCTGGTGCATCGCATGTTGTGCTCTGCATCCACACCTGCAATTCAACTCAAACAACTCTTCTCTTTCACTCAATCTTATTCTTTTTACGTATCATCATCTATATTCATCTAAACAAAACAAGAATCATAATCAGAACCGTTGAAGAGCTGGAGTTAGACTCGCTTGTGTTTTGTTTGTATTGAAATCCTCCTATGTGCATGATCTGATTCCAGAATAAGTTCTGTCAACTAACGTTTGAGAAAGGTGGCTTGATGCACTGAAAATGACCAAGACATAGGATGAACCCATTCGGAGAACTGGAGAAACCATACTGTTAGTCACTCAACAGATAAATGGAAATTTGAACACACACACAGCTAGACACACTCACACACACAGCTAGACACACACACATACACAAACAGCTAGACACACACACACACACAGCTAGACACACACACACACACAACTAGACACACACACACAGCTAGACACACACACACGCACAGTTAGACACACACACACACACAGCTAGACACACACACACACACACACAAAGTTAGACACACACACAGCTAGACACACACATACACAGCTAGACACAAACACACACACATAGCTAGACACACACACACCAAAGATGAATATTTATGTCCAGGCCTGCAAACAGCAGCTAATGAGTTTATTTCAACATCAGGCGCCAGCTCAATCTAAGACACAGCATGGCTGCGTGCGGTTTGGATGCAGGGCAACAAAACAACCTGCTTACCCTCATCAGTCTTGCCCCCTGAGCGTAGCAGCAGACTGTGAACAGCAGGGGGCGCTCTCGGGCCAAGCCCTGAGGCACGCTTCCTCTTCGGCTGCCTAGCCCACCCAGGAAGTGAGCGTAGCCGCTCTCGAACACGTGCGGATTCCCGACGCAAACGTACCTGCGGAGCATCTTCGTTCTTCAGCCTGAGGCTAGTGGTTAACCTAGACCGGTGGTGTCGAACCCTGTGTCGACAAGGAACGAGACGGCACAGGTTTTCAAGTCCAACCAAGCACTAGTCCAGCTGATTTCTCAAAGTAGAGAAACACATTATTCTAATTAGATGGTGCAGTGCTTGGGTTGACACAAGAACTTGCATCCTATTGGCCATCGATGGCACATGGTTCGACAGTACTGACCTAGACCTAGCCAGTCTGAAGGGTATGTGCTGGTGTCTGGTACATCTTTATTACTATATAACCTATATAACCTTTATAACTATAACTATATAACTTTATTACTATATAACCTTCACCTTAGGGTAGAATGGCCTTTGGATTAAACAAATCAAAGTGGCTTTAAGACCAAGTGTGTAGGTTTGGTCTCAGCTTTGGTAGGGTCTAAGGACAGGGGATGTTCTGGGATGGTTGTCCATTTGCTGAAATCATTGAAACCGATTCTGATTCTGACATCTCCTCCACCCTTTATGTAGCAGCACAAAGGAGTTTGCAAATATTGGTGGGGACCATTTTGGGATCTTAGAATATTGGTGGAGACTAACAGCTACCCCTCCCCCCCTCCTCCCCCCCCCCCCCCCCCACACGTATAAAACACTTATCTGCTATACACTCCCCATACACAATGAGATTTTCATTATGTGTCTCTATATCTCATTTCACACTACGTCTAATTTCGATACAGTAAGTGCTTGATAAGACAACATAAGTAACCAGCACCTTGAGTGATTCTGTTCAGAAAGCGCTGCTCTTCCTCCAGGCTAAATTGAGCTCTATGCACTTCGCATGTAAAACAACGCTAACTTTGCCTCACTTCTATGATATAGCTGAGGTGACCTCTGCGTAGAGACAGACGATGTCACTCGCGACATTCTCCTGTCTGCAACAAGGAGAAAAGTTATCGATCGCTGGGAAAGCTTAGGCCGTCCTTTTGAAGATGTTTGTCCTGGATTGTCACGTTCGCGAATGCAGACGCCTACGCGGACTGATAAGTAGAATTGAGAACGTGTGATAAGAATCAGAAGCCCCAATCCCCCGGGAGTTATCTGTGAAGATTCTAGAGTGAGATTGTATTGCCCTCCTTTCCTCAATCAAATGTGATAAAAACATTATACAAAAAACACCAAAAAACGAACTTCACTGTGATTCCGTTGAAAAACGAAGGCGCTTTGAAGACACGACTGATCCGGTTGGAAGTATTTCCAGGCTAGATGTAAATGAGGGAAGGGTGCAAGTGTAGGTGGGTGGTTAGGAATGGCCGTTAACACGAAGAGGATGGAACAAGAGGTTGAGTGGCAAGGTTGAGAGGAGGATAAATGAATATAAATTCATTGAAGGAGGCCATTACTACAACAAAGGAGACAAAGTCGGTAAAATCGGTCATTCAGCTTAACAATGCGCCAGAGGGAACACGGTCCGTGTAGATAGTGGACCTCTTCATCCAACGCTCTCATTAAGCCTCAGTTTGACAATGAGCATCCGTCAAGTGTCCTCATCCCTTAAGTATTAAAACAAATATCTGTCTTACTCTAAATGACCCGTCAGGCTAGTTATAGTAAATAAGACGCATATTAGATTTTTCTAATGCAACTTTCGTTTCATACAAGTACTATAGGTATATGTGCTATTACTCCGCCGTCCATGCGAGAACTGGAGTCCCAATGTTGCAGTAGAGCCAACGATCACAAGGCATTCTCAAACCAAGTAGCCTTTTATATTATCCACTGCCTATTACCCACTGCCTGTCTTGTTATTCCTAAAACTGTTCAAGCGAATATTGGTGAAGCATCGACATGTGACATACCAAGTAGCTAGACTAAACGGTTTAACTGGTCTAACCATAAAAAAGTTGGTGAAATTTTTTAAAGCTAAATCAAATTCTTCTGAATGTTTGAAGGGCTGGACATCGGACGTTTTAAAGAAATATTCACTGACTATAAACACGGAAATGAATGACAGAATTACAAATACTTTTTCAGACCCTGCCATCTCTTCATTCAAGATACTCGATCGAAAAATTGTTGCGCATCAGTAACAATGACGTCACCGTCTGAGGGCACGTAGGTCATGTGACCGGATATGTGCGATATAAGCGGAGACAATCACAATCGACTCCCGCCCAGTTGATTATCCACTTCAAATTATTTGGGTTTTGAAAGCGATTTCTCTATATTTTGTATAATCATTTGATTACCCCCTCGTGATTTTTTGCTGTATTCAAATATCAGTCCCACCTCGACAGCCTAAACACAGGGAAAACAGCTGAAATGTATTACAATGTTAGCTACTACTGGTTGTATTGGCTATATCGGCTGCTACTTGCGGTACGTGGATATTTTGATTGTCGTCTACAGAAGAGAACATCCTAGCCACAATGTATCATTCTTGTCACCTGGGGAAGCCGGCTGTGCACCGTTTTGCTCTTAGCTTTAGACCTAACCTACTGACCGCCAAATACTTGTACAGGTGAGCTAGGCTAGCTAGCCAACTTCTGTGCATTTTTGGCCCACCCATGCACCTAGGACAACCAGCCAGTACTCGATCGCTTACACAACGGTTTTACTACTAAATAAGGTACGATATTTGAAGTAATTGTACATTTTGTAAATCAATCCATCAAATATTCCTTTCAAAGTATTAAAAAAATGAGAAATGTCTTAACCATTTCTCAAAGCCGGTAAAAATCCGTGACAAATGGACGGCGTCCATTTTGAAGATCCTCTGGTGCATGCAGTGCAAAACTAGCCCACCAGGGGGACAAGACATGTCTAGTCTATGATCTTTTGGGGGGGGGGGGGACACATCACACAGTGACAGATGCTGAAGAGGTCTTGGGTATCAAGGACGATTTTCATGGCATTTTGAAGGTTACTTTCATAAGTCGACACTTGATCCGCTTGCTTGCTAATTATGATTGCTATCCTGTACGGAATAACATTTTCTACTTTCAGTCCACCTATTTGAAGTTTTGAAGTATTTGAAATTGAGATTTTAGTCCAAATGTACTTCTTGCCGCCAGATCTTAGCTCAGTTGCTTGATTGTCTGCCACACCTCCTAGATTTATCACGCGTAGGCAACTTCACTTTCCATTATCCGCTACATGTGTCGACGCAAATCTAACATAATAAGGGGTTATCATTTAAGACAGCAGTAAGCTGAGGAGTACATACATTGGTAGGAATATTTAATAAAAGACTATAAAGAGCGCCGCCAAGTGGTACTTGGCAAGAGAGATTTCTTTGGACCGAAAGAGAAGAAAGTATATTTAAACTGGCATTATAGGTTTCTCAGTTTTGAAAACTACTTTTTCGTTTTTTAATATAAAATAACAAAAATGACACAGCAATGACAATAAGTTAATTCCGTCCTGGTTGCACCAAATTGTCTTAGAAAAAGAGCAACAAGTATTGGCAAAAAACCAAGGCTCTAAAGCATTTCATTATAATCTTTCCCGTTTTAGTAGGTTATTGGTCTGGTGTTTCAATGTCCGTGTGTACAAACAGCAAGGTTTTCGGTCTTGTCGCCGAAGACGTATGTCAGTACTGATACGGGGATTCTAGACCAAGACGTTAGAAAACCGGACGATGGCAATAGAACGTTCGAATCCAACCAGTGTAAGAATGCCTCCTTCCGCCAGTGACAGTCTCTGCCACTGAACTGCGTCCGTCAAGGATTTCAAGTGAAGTGAAGAGCGTGTGCGCGAACCTGAAGTGCAGTGTGTGATTTAGAGTCGCAGAAAGCAATCGAGACATGGATGCAACTCCATTAGTGATGAGGTAAGCGTTTTCGAGAACAGGCATGGACTTCGATTTGTAAATGGTCCGACGGGTTACTAAACGAGCTTATGTTGCCTAGGGCTCCCAAAAATTCCACCGTTGCCTTCCTAAGGATTCACGTTAACGTTATTCTGATGCATGACGAATGTCACTATTTGCTACCGCGATAGCAGCCACAAGTGATGTGTGAAATCGTTGTCTACTACGGTTCGCTCGTAACGGAACATGTACTCTGTTATCTCCTCCTTAGACTTCTTATTCTGTTGCTGTCCATGGTGTCTGTCCGGGGACTAGTCGTTCCACTGAATGACATGTATGGTATTATCCGGTCGCCGAACTTCCCTGAACCATACCCGAAGCAGTCTAACCTCAGCTGGAACATTAGCGTCCCTGAAGGTTTCCAAATAAGACTTTACTTTGTTCATTTCGATTTGGAGCCGTCCTATCTCTGCGAATACGACTATGTGAAGGTAAGTGTATAAGTGTGCAGTCGAGGTCTAATCCGCGAATGCCAAAAAATACCAGACGTTAAACTATTGCCATTCAAATGTATTTTAAAGTGCTAAACTGCATGTTGTCAACCCACTCATGAAGGATATCATTTATTTTATATCACATTTGTCATCACATTGTTCATAGGTTATTTACATGTGTTTACATTAAATAATCCAATGAAAAGCAGACTGGAAAATCTGCAGTTCTGGTATCTAGTTTATCTTTCAGTAGTATCTGATTGTTGGCTGGTTTGTCTTTTCCAGCCAGCATTTTTCTTCTCTGCCCAGTTTGCAGGGGATTGGGCCTGAATACCCACAGGATAATAGCTGAAACAGATAGTTTGTGCCCAGTAACGAGCAGCGTAAAAGCAAGCATCTGATTGGCCCTGGTGTTTTTAGGACATGTTGGTTTGCCAGGTTTCCATGGTCCTTCCATCTGAGTACCATAAATCAACCAGAGGGGCAGGTTCCCCGCAGTGTTGTGGACATGACAACAATGAAGGCAGATGTTTCTTGCCCTTTCTCTACTGTGCATATATAAATACATATCAAATCTTTATTTAGTACCCTTATTAACACGTGGATATAGCTTTTTAATAAAACAACACGTATAACAACATTTATACTTTGTTCAGAGCTGCAGGTTTTGTATTTGCGTGTGGATAGTTGTAGACAGGATGACAAAAGGTTATGTGTGATGGATAAACAACTTCTTGTCCAAGGAGTTGACTGCATTCATTCCACTTGCGTTGTCATGACGTCGCACCTCATCATTGACATGTCAATCAACCAGCAAATGCACCACGGTAACAACCTGGATTGGTTCGATTCTGTTATTTTCAAGGAATCTGTGAAGTGCATGGCCACTTTATGAACAACAAGTTTATTGTCAAAAGCTAAATATATTTGATGACAATGTTACAAGGACTCTACACCCATCGATGATGTTCCTTAGTTGCATACATGAAAACTGTGCTTTAGGAGAGGGGTAATGGTTTGTGAAAAACCTCAAAAAATGAAAATATAAACGACCACCAAAACCTCAACCTCCCTGATGACCTAAGAATAACTTACAACAAACTTACAAGACAACCTGATAGGTTGTCTTGTGAACTATGAAGTCAAATTCTGCCATGTTTAATAACCCAAGAACATGCAGTGTCGATCTGTGGGTAGAGGTTCCTCCAAAAATTAAAACAACTTTATTTTCTTTGCAATGCAATAATACTCAGCTTCTACATCCAAGGTTCTCAAATGTGTGTGTTCTGTCAGCTTTAGTAGTCGACTTTAGTTTTTGTGCGTTTTTGTTCTGTTTTTGGAGTAATCGTGAGTTCAGTGACAGCCCGAGTGTAAACATACTATCAGTGCACCAGATAAGGCGACCGGCCTTGTCTCTCGTGTCAACAACATTAACCAGGATCCCTTACGAGTGTCGAGGAGGAAGGTGGTAAGAGTTAGTCACGTACTTCACAATCAGCCCTTGTTAGCTCATTTACAAGCATGCATATTTGCATCTCCAAGCTTCCTTCTTCAGGACCAAGTGGTCTTGGTTGATGCGTGTGCTTTTAAAATGCGTTTGCGTGTTCAGGTGGAGGCGGAAAAGGAGGAGCTCGCCATGTTCTGCGGCCGTGAGAACACCGATACGGAACACGTCCCAGGGCAGAGGGTCATCACCTCCCCCATGAATTCCCTCAGTGTCTCTTTCAGGTCGGACTTCTCCAACGAGGAGCACTTCTCCGGTTTCCAGGCCCACTACAGTGCTGTAGGTGAGGTTTCCCACGTCAAACACAGCCATTTTATTTCATTACCAAACTAAAACAAGACCCAAAATATGAGTGTTACAGTGTTAAGTCTAATAAATATGTGCTAATGTCTGTATTCCTACTATCCTGCAAGACTTGACTTGCAAGGCTTTATCTCATAAAAAAGGCTCCCTCTCCTCTCTATTCAGTGATTAGTATTACTAATGTTTACATCGTTTTTCTTTTCTTAATTTTACAAAAACCCCTGAAAACTATGACCTTTATTGTGTTGCGTCCTGGTGACTGACACTCTCTCTCTTTCTTCCTCATCTCCTCATAACTCAATGTCGCACGCCCACCATACAGACGTGGATGAATGTAGAGACAGGAACGATGAGGACTTAATCTGCGACCATTTTTGCCACAATTATGTGGCAGGTTACTACTGCTCCTGTCGCTACGGTTACCTGCTGCATTCCGACAACAGGACTTGTCGGGGTACGTTTTACACACCTGCCGTTGATCCATTTTAGATCACCAGAAAGTGTGTGTGTGTGTGTGTGTGTGTGTGTGTGTGTGTGTGGAATTAACTCAATCCATAGCTACTTCCTTTTACATCAGTGGTTCTTAACCTGGGTCCGATCGAACCCCAGGGATTCGTTGAGTCAGTCTCAGAGGTTCAGTGGAGGTCAAGACACACACCTGACTCATATGATTAAATGACTTTGAAAAGATCATATTTCCGTTTTTCAATTAAGAAGGGTTCGGTGAATGTGTATATGAAACTGGTGGGATTCAGTACCTCCAACAAGGTTAAGAACCACTGTTTTACATACATAATGCTTTAAAATGATTTTGCTCCCACGATAGTTCAACAAGGGATAAAGGGTTAGTGGAAAGCTTCCTAATGCTCTGAGAAATGATTAGCCCCCTCTGCAACCTCTTAAATTGACCTTGAAATTCAGTGGTCACTGAGAGCTATTGAATTCTTTCTCGCACACTTTGCATTCACTATTTTGGCCGGTTTCAACTAGAGTTTATAAACATAAAATAATGGTTATTAACGCTTTGTAGAATCCATTCCGAGGTTCATTTTGACATTATTCTGAGCATAATATGTAATATTTATGATTCTGTGGATGGTAGATGACTTCTGAAGTTCTGTGCGATGTGTTTCAGTCAAGTGCAATGACAACATGTTCACTGAGAGATCAGGCGTGTTGTCCAGCTCCGACTTCCCTAACCCCTACCCCAAGAGCTCCGACTGCGTCTACCGCATCGAGCTGGAGGAAGGCTTCCAGCTCATCCTGGAGTTTGACCAAGCCTTTGACGTCGAGGATCACCCCGATGTCACCTGTCCCTATGACCACATCAAGGTGATGTAGTACCAGTCTCTATGATTACCATACATCAAGGGCTACTTAGATGTCACCTGTCCCTATGACTACATCAAGGTGATGTAGTACCCGTCTCTATGACTACCATCATAGAGACGTTAGATGTCACCTGTCCTTGCTGCAAAGCCAGGTGCGCCCCATCTAACCACTACCATACAATACTGCACAAAGACATAATGCACAAGTGTGTCTAAAGCTTAGAGATTGCCAGAGTTGTTTTGTTCGTTCAGTTTGTATGCATTAAAGCCTAACGACTACAAAACATGCAAGTAATCTGGCTAAACCACAGGCCAATCCAGGCTATGCTACGAAAGGTCACGGCACTTTAGACACTGGATTAAGAATAAGTAACATTCCCCCTTGGCCAGGGCCTGTGAGGGGCTTTGGGCTTTCCTTTTGCCTGGTTGGCATCTGCGTTATTCCCACAACAAATTGCACTAAGTACCACGGGTGAGACAGATCTCTCACATCACTTGTCTGAAAGTACCATCACTACAGTTTGTCTTTCCTGAAATGGATGCTCATTGCGAGTTGAAGCCGTACGTGGTTATCACCAAACACAAATTGCATTGTGGTTTGGGTAGTGCATCTGACTTGAATGACTTGCACACAAAGATGGTGATGGTAAGGATAATGAGGAAGGTAATGGGTATGATAATAGTGACGATGAGGATAATGGTGAGGGGTAATGGGTATGATAATGGTGACAATAAGGATAATGGTGAGGGGTAATGGGTATGATAATAGTGACGATAAGGATAATGGTGAGGGGTAATGGGTATGATAACAGTGACGATAAGGATAATGGTGAGGGGTAATGGGTATGATAATAGTGACGATAAGGATAATGGTGAGGGGTAATGGGTATGATAATGGTGACGATAAGGATAATGGTGAGGGGTAATGGGTATGATAACGGTGACGATAAGGATAATGGTGGGTGGTAATGGGTATGATAATGGTGACGATAAGGATAATGGTGAGGGGTAATGGGTATGATAATGGTGACGATAAGGATAATGGTGAGGGGTAATGGGTATGACGTGTGACCTTCAGATCCAGGATGGACAGAAGGAGTTTGGTCCTTTCTGTGGTGAGCAGTCCCCGGGCCGGATCCAGACGGAGAGCAACAAGGTGGAGGTGTATTTCCACAGTGACAACTCAGGGGAGAACACAGGCTGGAGGCTAACCTACACCTCTGTTGGTGAGGCAGAGAACGATTCTTCACATAGAGGTCCTAGTCAGGAGCCAACACGATTAACAACACGCTCCACATTACTGCCTTACCTGAACAAATACACCCAAAGTCTATTATTACCCAATATACACTACCAGTCAAAAGTTTGGATACATTATCCCATTCATTGGTATCGTAGGGTGCGTCCAAACCTTTGACTGGTAGTGTAGTTTATGATGAGATATTGGGCTTTACTCTACATTCATGTGTTTTTGTGGGTATGTTTCTCGCTGGTCATGTGTGACCCATGTTGGATTTCAGCCAGCCAACAGTGTCCAGTGCCTCCGTCACCTGCCCACGGCCAGCTGAACCCAGTCCAGGTCCAATACTATTTCAGAGACCATGTTCTGGTGACATGCGAGCATGGTTACATTCTGGTTAAGGTAAGACTGGTATGAGGAGAGAGAATTCATGCCATGATGGCTAAAATTTCACCTGAGATCATTTTAAACAGAACACTTATTTCTTATAGGATATTTTTCCACATGTTCTGCAAGTGTTTTTATAAATATTTTTGAATTTATAAGATCTTGTTTGCCCTCTTGTGGCAGCTAATAGCAATCATGCTATTTATGACGAGCAACAGTTCCTTGTTTGGCCACAGGAATGTAAACTGAACGTGACATCAACTTTCTGCAATACTGGTTCCTCATCATTTGCAGATGAAATCACAGGAATCCTGTAAATATCCGCTAAAAACATAAACATGTATGTTTCCCCTCCCTCTTTTTCTATCCTAAAGGATGGTGAGAACTTGAGTCACTACCAGATAGAATGTCAGAAAGATGGGAAATGGAGTAGCAGTGTTCCGCAGTGCGAAAGTAAGAAATAAAAACGCAGAACACCTCGATTTCTCACGTTCGATTATCACGGTCATGTTCTGTTTTGAAGATGGCATGTTGTGGCATTAACCTTTATGAATTCTGTTTTGTGTCTTTTACTATTACTGCCTTTTCGTTTTTCCCCCCTCTTTCTTCTTCTTCTCTGGTTCCGTGTTCTGCTGCCTTCCAGAAAAAAAATCTCAGAGAAGCTTCTGATTTCTGCCATGAGTTCTAAGCAGTCAGACACGGTTCTAGAGTCTTATCACAATGCCACCACATCTTGAGTGGCCAGTCAGGTAGCAGTTGGTAACTGTGTCGTAGGTAAGAGTGGTGTTTAGATGAGAAGTCACACATCATTTCAGTCTGTTGTCGTCCATTAAACTGTACTCCTAATCTGAGACCTTGTTTATTTTTAATATGTTCAAATATTTCTCTTTGCAATAAACTCGGGCCCTGGAATCTATCAAATGGAGTTTGTGTTTGTCTTTTCTAACAGAGACATGTCCTAAAACACATAACTTTAATATCTTTAAGTTGATATACGGGGAATCTGTAAACATATGTAAGTGTGCAGTAATGTGTCTGCATGATGAGGTACAGTACTAAAACAAGTGGTTCATCTCTTGTCAGCAAATCACTTCATTGCTCTCCAAGTCAGCCTCATTTTTATCTTAGCAACATGTACAATCAGTCAATCTGGCACAACCTGTTCTGAGGAGGGGAACATCTTTTATCTATTGCATGTTGATCTTTTCAAAAAGATAGCATCCACCCTATCTGTAATTCTTTCTATGTTAAACGGCTCACACATCTAATTTCTACACCATGTTCTACGTCTGTGACCACTGAGCACCTTCGAGACGAACAACTCGGGTCGTCGTAACTTTACTTGCTCTCCTCCTCAGTGGTGGACTGTGGAGAACCAAAGAACGTTGCCATGGGCGACGTGACCTTTGAAAGCCATGACAACGGCACCCTGTACGGATCTAGGATACAGTACAGCTGCAGGAGCTCCATGGTGATGATTCACCCCAAGACTAACAGTGGGTTGTCCAGTGTCTAGTGCCCACATTGTACTGCAGTGCTGTTTCATGTGTATGTATAACTGTCCAAACACTCTGGCTGCAGGTACGTACACCTGTGGGGAAAGAGGAGATTGGATCAACGTAGAACTTGGAGCCAACCTCCCTACCTGTACACCTGGTGAGATGTGACATGGCACTTTGACATGACACTAACCCTATACAGCGTTTTTTATATAGTTCGATGTGATGCTTAAGAATGAAGGTAGCACGTGCATGAAAAGAGCATTGTTCTACACCACAACGCTGCTGTGTTTTACAGTAAATCTTATGAACATAATTGCTACATGAAGCAGCTCACAGCAAAGTGCAGGTTATCAAAAGTAACCAGGTTGGGATTCCTGGTAAGGTTGAGGTTTCCAAATGGATTTTCTTTAGCACTTTGTACACAGTCTTGCTCCATTGTGTTCGAGACAAGGCAATGTGTTGAACTTGACCAAACTAAACAGACAAATAGCACCGCAGGTAAGAGAAAAGAAAATACTTCCCCTTTAAGGCACAAAGCCGTTGTTGAATATGTTTTGATTATGTTTGGGCTGTTCAAAAGTAGAGGGTAAAAGGATAACAGGGTCAGATTGCTGAGTGGTTTAGGGAAGTGAACTTTTAATCAGAAGGTTTCCGATTCGCAACTTGGCCAGAGCAACGTTATTGTGTCTTTCTTGCTTTGGGGGAATATCCCTGTACTTACTGTAAATTGCTTTGGTTAAGAGTGTTGACTAAATGGATAACCAATACTGCTTGCTGTGATCAAATGAGTCATTTTTAAACATGTGTTTGCAGCTTGTGGGAAACCATCGCAGCCCTTCCCTGCCCATATCAAGCGCATCGTTGGCGGGCGCAGTGCTGTGTCAGGCCTGTTCCCCTGGCAGGTTCTGCTGACTATAGAGGATGTGTCTCGCGTGCCAGAGGACAGCTGGTTCGGTAGCGGTGCCCTCCTCTCCGAGTCGTGGGTCCTCACTGCCGCTCACGTGCTGCGTTCCCAACGCCGGGACGCCAGCGTGGTTCCCGTGGCGCCGGAACACATCCGCATTTACCTCGGCCTTCACAACGCCAGCGCCAAACACGAAGCTGTCAACCGCTCCGTGGAGAGGATCGTCCTCCACCCGAACTTCGACCCCCGTAACTACGACAACGACATCGCCCTGGTGAAGCTGAGCCGCGGGGTCCCGTTCAGCCAGCTTGTCCGGCCCATCTGCCTCCCCCCTCCCCTGGCCAAGGATCGCCTCGCCCCGCCCGTCAACACCCTGGGCCTGGTGGCGGGCTGGGGCATCTCCAACCTTAACGCCTCGGACACGGGTCTGGTGGCGGACCTTTTGCAGTACGTCAAGCTGCCGGTGGTGGCGCAGGAGGAGTGCAAGTCGAGCTACGCCTCGCGCTCTCTCAACTACAACATCACCGACAACATGTTCTGTGCCGGCTTCTACGAGGGAGGCCACGACACCTGTTTGGGGGACAGCGGAGGGGCCTTTGTGATGGAGGATCCTGAGAGAGGACACTGGGTGGCCCATGGACTGGTTTCCTGGGGGGGCCCGGAGGAGTGTGGGAGTCAGAGAGTGTATGGGGTCTACACAAGGGTGGCCAAGTACGTTGATTGGCTCCACGCTCACCTGGGGACTTGATCCTGGCGGTGAGGTATTTACCACTGCTCTCACTACACTCCTCTGACGCGCTACATGTCACTTAGACGCTCTTTTATATCCTGAACTATATCACTATGCAAACTATACAGTAAGTCGTCACTGCACGATTTGAACTGTGCATGTCTGTCAGACACTAATATTAATAGAAACACACATATAGAATCACATGTCAATACACAAAACACTTCATGTATATAGCTTTAAAAATGGTTTAAGATATAATCCTCCAATACTATCAAATAGCTTTCCATATTTAGCCTAGCATTATAACTATCTACTGTACTGTACTATACTGTACTATACTGCACTGTACTATACTATACTGTACTGATGTTCAGTATGGTACAGCCTCTGATAAATCCTGGCTTGTAGCGCGAGACATACTGATGGGGAATTTGAGTGTGTCCATCTTGTTTTTATCCCTACATCAGCAACTTGCATTTTTGGCTCTGTAAAATCTCTCCATTAGACTCCTTTTTTCATACTCAAACACATTACTCCGATATTATGATTCCACCCACATGATGGAGCTAGCGTCCTCAACTTCCAGATGAAGTTCAAGATACAAAAGTATTTTTTATTTTGCTGGAAGCCTTTGCAGCAGCTGTGTAGTGTATCCCAAAGCATTCGACGGTTCTAAAACATGGAGCTCTCTTGTCCAAGAATGTAACAGAATTTTATTTTAATGCGTACACTATCATCAGTAAATGAAAACAAACTTTGTCATAACAACTAAGGCAGTTTAGTCATACAGTTTATTGTCAAGGCCATTGTCACTAAATCAGCCTTCAGTCAAAGTGAACAGACCATGTGAGCATGAACTACATAAAGCAAGTCTTGTGTAACCTAAAGGTGTGAAGGGAGTTATGTCTGTGTGTGTTCTTATATAGTATTTGATTGATCTGTTTTTATCAGTCGTATCAGAAGAAGTGGTGTATGTGTATTGGTGAGCAAGGAGTTGGGTGGTGTAGGTCATTTCTGCCCAAATATATGTAGGCTGATGGAAGTAGGAGGTGGGGGGGTGGGGGTGTGTGTGAGGCAGGGGGGTCGGGTGTATGAGGCAGGGAGGCTGGGAGAGTGGGGTGTGTGAGGCAGGGGTGTGGGGTGTGTGAGGAAGGAGGTTGGGGGTGTGAGGCAAAGGGGATTGGGTGTGTGAGGCAGGGAGGGTGGGGTGTGTGAGGCAGGGAGGGTGGGGTGTGTGTGAGCCTGTGTGCTGTACATGCATCATCCTTCTGTGGTGGTTTCCCTGTAGACAAAGAAAGTAGACAGGGATAAACTTGTTTAATGTCATGTCTCTAGTGCTGTAGCAGAAAGTTATTTTAAGGTTCCACTATTTATGAGTTAGAGTTCTCCATGGTTTCACTGTAAGCACTGCTGTGCTATGTGGTTGGTGGCCTGTCCACTCTATACCTATCTAGATCAGGGGCTTGGATGAACCCTCTTATCCTCTGCTGTTGGGTAGACGTCCTACTCCAATCCTGTCGATAGGAACGCTTACTCTTCTTCGTGGTAGCTCTACCACTTTCCTGTAGAGACAAAAGAAAATCCCATACTCATCTTGTACGTCACATGCCGAGAAATCATTCATCACCTTGGCAGCAACAACACCATAATATGGTTTGGAGTCCATTTAGAGCAAAGTCACATTGTTTACCTAACTGTTAAGAAGCTCATGTAGAATGATTCTAACCAGCTTGATGGCATTTCTGCCAATCAAGCTACTCTTTGTGTGGTCCTCTGAAAGCAGGAGAGGCGCTACAGCGACGGTCGATCTCTCTGCTAACTAGCTAGCTGTCAGCTAGCTAACTAACTAGCTAGCTGGTTCATGATCTAGCAAGCCTCCAGGCAGCTAGCTAGCTAGCTAGCTCATAATCGAGCTAGCTGCCAGCTAGCTAGCTAGCTAGTTCCTGATCTAGCTAGCAGCAGTGGCGGTACCTCTGCTTGGAGCCTTTAGGATCCATGGTGCTGATGGAGAGGCGATCCAGCGGCGTGTTGGACCCAGGGAAGCTTCTCTTCCTCTTGGGCTCAATGACCTCGTTCTCCAGGCGGGCCATGTGGTCCAACAGCAGGAGCTTGGCCTTCAGCACGGCCTTCTCTTCACTGGTGAAGGCATGCTGGGAGATGGAGTCCTCCACAGCCGTCCGGTCGAGGTACTGCACAGCACAATAGGAACAAGCATCACTATCCCTGATATGTTACCACTGCATGTTAGGGTCCCATGCAGATGACAAACATCATATATCAGCTACGTTTGACAAATGTGTATGAAAATGAAGTTTTAAGTAAACGCGGAGGAAATAAAGAGGAGATACGACTTAATGGCAACATGGAAATAGTTTTGTAGCAGTTCAACAACAGAAACTGAGATATGCAAAGCCGCAGAAAGCCGTCAGATTTGTTGCTAGATCAGATTTTGTTTGTCTCAAGGGCGAAAAGCCACTAGCTAAAGTCACAAGCTAAATCTAGCGACAAAGGGCTTTATAGACTTACCAGTAAATTGCGACAACAACATACCAAATAGTAGGCCTACTGTTTGTCACATGAATGAAGTTGACTGACTTGTGGACCAACAGTAGTCTACACAAGACGCTTTGATTGGACAAGTGCACATACATTGGCATTGCATCTGTTAAATTTACCCCAAAGATGTTAGGCCTGTATTGGTCAGATGATCTGCTTGTAAATTAGTCCGTGAACGAGATGAACCACAGAATAAATCGAATCCAGACGCGATGAACTAGGGTACCTCACATCTCTCCCAGTGCAAAATACATCAATAACGTCTTAATTACTTACTCAAATATTATGTAGCCTAAACAATGCAGCAAGATAGTATTTCTTATATGGCTGGAACAACTAATGAATGAATACAGGTTATTAATCTAGGTTGATAATACAAACGCTTTATATGTATGTAAAGCTTGTTCTCTTTGCATAAATGCCAGCTAATCCATGTATATTTTAAATCTCATTATGATTTACAGTGATACTGTGAAGAACAGTATATAGTTGTTGTGAACAGCATTCATTTACACATGAAATACACATCCATGTACTTATTCAAGGCTTTTCCTCCCAGTATTACTTAAGCTGTTCCTCTTACTGTCACACCTGGCAGAGGCTATGCAAAACACAGGCGGCATGAACAACAAACCCTGAAGAATTTGCTTTATGGTTTCAGCAGTGGGCAAAGATAATATCCTTGGTCTAACTTAGCAAAACATACATAGATTACCAGATATGGAGCTATCTAGTGTTCCACTGACACTTGACTATCTGATTGTCCAGTGATGGTGTGTGTTAGATCTTGTTAGATCTTCTGCCAGCCCTGTATTTTCACGGCCTGTGCTGTTCTCCCACCCCCCCACCCCCACCTCCCCCCACCTTCCCCCTCTCTGTTTGGCCTGGGCTCACCTCTGGACTCTCCTGGCTCAACCGCAGGCTGTCAACGCTGCACTGGAACAGGGTCACGCTCAGAAGACAGGATAGAAGCACACAACTGCAGTCCAGCATCTGGAACACACAGCATTCAGTTGGAACTAATGGAACCCACAGCACTCAGTTGGAACACACAGCACTCAATTGGAACACACAGCACTCAGTTGGAACACACAGCACTCAGTTGGAACACACAGCACATCGTTGGAACACACAGCACTCACACAGCACTCAGTTGGAACACACAGCACTCAGTTGGAACACACAGCACTCACACAGCACTCAGTTGGAACACACAGCACTCAGTTGGAACACACAGCACTCAGTTGGAACACATAGCACACTGTTGGAACACACAGCACACCATTGGAACACACAGCACTCAGTTGGAACACACAGCACACAGTTGCCGCACATGCGTTGCAATCCGGTAGAAAATATATCAGATAACACATGGAAAATGATGGGATGAAAGGTTCAGAGAAATAATTGAAGATTAAACACTACTGTACTATACCTACTGTACCTGTGATCCTCCTCTCACAGTAACATTTTATGCTCTTTTTCATAGAGATACAATCATGAGGCATATTGTGTTATGTTCTGGTGTAAGGAAGAGAGAGAGTGTGAGAACGCACTGTCTGTCTGCTCTCGCCATCAAGCACAGATAACTGCCGTTTCGGGTTTCTGTGATACATCGCCTTCTGTTTACTTTACCCAGCCTCCATCTGTGAAAATACCAAGAGCTCAGCTCCCTGAGTGTGAGAATGGACTGAACCTGGCGAAGACAAAACTCGTCCCTTCCCTCTACACAAACAAATTACTTCAGGAAAACAGTTAGCTTAGCACAAGTCTGCCTGGAGTCCCAACCCCAGCCTGAACTCGACCTTCAGCACCTCTCTAGCGCTGTCCCCCTCAGCAGAGTGTACCGTTTGGAAAACACCATTTTGGGTTTGGTTTTCTCCGGTTCAGTTCATGTACATGTCAAGCACTGCCTGGTTTGAGCGTGTCAAGACTCCACTGACACATTTTACTGCGATGTAATGCTACTACTGACATGAACAGAGAAACAGTGTCTCACAGGTTACTTGAAATATGACATTTCTAGAAGCACCGTTTCAGCCGTTAGTCGTACGTTATTTTACACCGATGAGACGACAGAAGAAAAAAAAAACACCCAAATATTTCATGCGTCATTTACGTCCATATCGTCGTACTAATTTAAGGATCTCTTAAGTTGCAAACAACACTGTGTTTGTCTTGCTTGCATTTTTACGCATATACCTTTCTATTGGAGCCTATACGGTCTCTAACAGTTCAGTGTTGTCGGCCACTTTAACCATAACCATTCATCAGAACTGCTGAATCCTAAAAAAATGAAAGGCATCTATTCCAGCACTCCAACTTCAGAACCTCTTCTGTCAAACACTTCGAAACACACTTCACACGCGCGTAAACACAAAGTAAACACAACCTTAAACACGCTCCAATACTGGTTCATATTGTCAAACCCCCTAAAGCTTAAACTATGATTAGCTACAAACATTCCTTCCTTCTAAATCACCTACCTGTTCATTTCTATAAATATCTGCTATTGTCTGAATTTGAACCAGTGAAGTTTAATATTCGTAATATTAATATTCATTCATTGCTATATCCATATACTGTATACTGTTGAGGATTAAGATAAATAAAGGGGATTTTCAGTCCAACATCCAATACCTAATTCAGCTGTTTCAAATGTACTCTAAAATTAGTCTCATACAAATGGAAGATCATGAAACTTTGATTAAAAATGTCTATAACGCATGGCCGTTGAGCATACTTTGAGGTCTGTTCCTTAAAAGAAATGTGTTAACTTCAAAATCAGTAAACTTTAAAAAAAAATCACATTCAGTCCATTGTAAGTCACATTCACACAGTGCATGTTTCAGCCTTGGTCACAGGCAAAGTATATGTATTGTCCAGCAACATCGGCTAATTTTAGCATTTTCCGTTCCCAAAAATAAATACCTACACACATTGCGTGCGCTGCGCAGCACCAGATTCTCTCAAAGATACACTCATTCTTCGTTTGCAACAGAAAATCTTTACACACTCCTGCGTACAATATAGATAATGTATCCATCGTATATTCCACCACACTCTCAAGATGAATCAGTAATGAACACAGATGTAATCCAACATTCTGATGAACTTCACACATTTCACTTCTTTTTAATGGTGCCACAAAGAAACACCTGCAACAGAGATGGTGATGCCACCTGCATTTCTTACTTATGTACACGTACACGTACTGTCTGAGCGGGCCTACCTTTTGTTAAGTCTCAATCACCCACTGAGGCTGCTGAAAGTTCCTTGAATTTCTCACGTTCCACTTTTCCCTCCCTTTGCTTGTTCCTGATGTTGACTTTCCTGGCTTTATAGGCTCTCCTCAGGAATCTCCACTCCAATCGGTGGTCGCGATGCCTCTGACATCATTTCTCTTGGTTTTCCACTGCTCCGTGCCCTAAACGTTCTCTTCCCTCCAGCCCCCGGCTGGACGATTACCTGCTATTGGGATCTCCGGGGAGCAGCCTGGAGGGAAACCACCATTACTAACCAGCACCCCACCTCACCCATCTCCCTGTGCCCCCCCCTGCCCTCCCCCGGCCCTCCCCCCGCTCTCCCCCCTCCCCACCTCGTTTGCATGGCAGTGGAGTTAGGTTCCCTGAAGCTGTGCTGAAGCCCGGAGCTGTGCAGTCGACGGCTGGGGACGTGCAGAGCAGGACAAGTCGAGGGCAGAGATTGTGTGGGCGACAAACGCGTTATATCTCCCTGCTGTGGGAGCATCAGATCTCTCTCCCAGGTTTATAAACTTTACAGTCTGCGGATGAGCTCCTATCTCCCAGGAAGAAACACACCCTTGTCTAAACTGCAGCCATGACCTAAATCATCCGGTGAAATATCATACCGGTTCAAGGCTTCTCTCGTCTGTCTAGCAGCCACAGAAACCTCCTTAGAGAGGATACACTGGATTCTGTCTGTCTCTCTGTCAGTCAGTTTGTTTGTCTGTCTCTCTGTCAGTCTGTCTGTCTCTTTGTCTGTCAGTCTGTCTCTCAGTCAATCTGTCTCTCTGTCCGTCTGTCTGTCTGTCAGTCAGTTTGTCTGTCTGTCTGTCAGTTTGTCTGTCTGTCAGTCTGTCTCTCTGTCAGTCAGTTTGTTTGTCTGTCTCTCTGTCAGTCAGTCAGTCTGTCTGTCTGTCTCCTATGTCTGCCAGTTTGTCAGTCTGTCAGTCTGTCTCTCTGTCAGTTAGTCTGTCCCTCTGTCAGTCAGTCAGTCTGTCCCTCTGTCAGTCAGTCAGTCTGTCTGTCTCTCTCTCTATCAGTCAGTCGATCTGTTTTTAGTCTTTACTGTGAGACAGAAGCAAGACTCACTGGAGAAGCCCCATTTCATACAATGTGGACAATCCAGTTAATGCCTTTTTTTCTTCTAAAACAAATAGACCACCAGCCGCTTCAACAGCACAGGTTATTTTAGGATTATTCAACTCATGATAAACTGCCTCAAAAGCCTGTGAAACAGTGTGCTGGATAAATATCTAAGGATTGCTGGAGGAGTCTGGGTATTGAAGGGACTAGGATTTCCTTTTTAATACGGTTAATAAGGGAAAGGAAGCACTTAGAGATGATATCTGCAAGGTTCTACTTCAGAGTCTTGAGGTTACAAAACAGGAAATTTGTCTTCAGGGATGAACCACGATTGTCAGGTATGTAACCAGCATAGTGGAATCATGGGTATTGACATGACTGTGTGTACAATATAGTGTCAGCATGTCATGCACGCAGTGTGGAATTCCAAGCATATGTCTGCTTAACTGTGGAGATCACGCCAGCCAGTGTACAAAGTGTGTGTGTGTGTGTGTGTGTGTGTGTGTGTGTGTGTGTGTGTGTGTGAGTGAATGCATGCACATGTCTGAGCAGGGTGGCAGGATGTTAGGTGAACTCATGGAACTCTTAAGGAACTGATCAATGTCTCTGACAAATATCTTAAGTAGCCATTGATTCCTCCTCAAAAAGTATCCTAAACCTCCACGACTGACAGGTTAATGCTCCCTTATTGGAGTACTTCAATTACACCTAATGGCTTTCCCAGCAGCTGAAGCATTCACTCTTACAGAAACACACTTTTTCAAACACGCAATGTTCAGGCACATTTTCACACGCATGTTCGCAGACACACACACGCACCTTAATCTTGCCTTTAACTTCTGTACTTTAAACATTCACGCAAAACAAACAAACAAACAAACATGGTCAGGTTTTTAAACAATGTATTTTCAAAACACAAATATGCATATGTGTATGTTTTGCAAAGTGTGATATATCGAATGATGGTCCTTGGAGATGGCTTGAGCCTTTTGGCAGACAGAAAGGGGAGGGGCCACCTTGGGCTCTGTGTGTGTGTGTGTTTGTGTGTGTGTGTGTGTGTGTGTGTGCGTGCTTGCGTGCGTGCGTGCGCGTGTGTGTGTGTGTGTGTGTGTGCGTGTGTGTGTGTGTGTGTGCGTGCGTGTGTGTGTGTTTCTCTGACACAACTCCTGTGCTTTTTATAGAATCAATGAGTGGATAGAGTTTCTGTCCTGAATGGAGGGTGACCTCTCCTCACTTCTGCTCTGCTAATTAAATAATGTAAGCGTCCATTTCCTGATTTCCTATGTGTGCTCACCCTGTATAAAAATAAAGAAGGCTGGGTGAAAGTTCCTGCGCACAACATGGATCTAATTTGAGAGATGGGGGTGTTGTGGCCCGTTTAAGGGGTGTTGACCAAGAGGGGGGGTCAGGGATAGGAACCACATTTAAAGAGGAATAGAAACACCCTGTCTCATCTCCTCGCAGGCCCTGAGAGGATCCTTTCACCAGCAGAAGAATTTAGTCATTGAGAAAACACACCTGTGCTAATAATGACACCACTAACTCTCTAATAATGTCGGAAAAATCGCTCCATGTTCCGGATCTTCCATCGACGTTTGGCTGCCCCCCCCACCCCCTGCCCCACCCCCCCTCCTGCCCCACCCCCATCATCTTGATCATGATGTCATGCAGCCGTTGCTATGCCGTTGCTGCGGCAGGAGGGCCGAGGGAGTTAAGGAACTGAGGTCAGAGAATCAGTCGCTGAATGACCAGGGGACATGTGCCAGGAGGAGATACCTCGATCAGGATGTTGAACTTTGACCCCCCCCCCCAACAACCAACGAGGGTCGGAACAAATTCCTCAACGTACAAACATTCCCTGTTCGGACAAAAAAGAGAGACTCTTTCAGGGCGCTCGCAGGATAACGGTTGGAAGACTACCTGGTGTTTGAGGATTGGCGACGAGCCGAAATAAAGGAAAATACTATTCCTCCGGTTCTGAAAAATGTTTGCTTTTGTGGGAGTTGATTTCGCCGGCACATCTAAGAACCAGTGCCGAACACACGATGTCTTATCTTAGCACAGTACATGGATGTGTGGATGTGAGAACAACGACATTAAGCGTTCGGCTTCAGATCTGCTGAAAATCAAACCAGCTTTTTTCCTTTCGTCCACATACGGTTGTCCTGGCTCAGTTGGTTTTCCTTGTGTGAGCCTTGGTCTGAGACTACAGCAGGAAAGTGACTTGCAGCTGTGCAAGAAGACACGGAGAGGGAAACCTGATCGGATGGGAAGCCAAGAGACAGACTGGCCTTTTGTTTAACTCTTCTCCCGCAGCAGATATAGCAGAATGTCTTTCTCAGGCTGTTGTTTTAGGGTCTGAGAGCAAAACCATGTGTGTGTTTCCCCGGATCCTTGTTACAGTTTTGCTACCTCCGCACAGTGGAACTGTGTGGAGGGTTAGCAAGTAAGAGCTGACTTCAGACCAGCCTTAATAACGCAGTGCTCTGAATCCAAACTTCAATAACATAATCGACGAGATGCTCTTCGAAGCGCCGAATTTCCAATCCACTGGCAAAACATTACAACGGCAAGTTCAGAGTGGAAAAGTCAAACGGAAAGGGTCAAGTCCAGTTTAGATCACCTCCATATTAGAAGATGACATGATTATTCACCTTTACGTAAGCCTTTCTACGCACACACAGTTGAGGCTTGAGGACAGATATTGTTTCAGACCTAAAACGTTGACCCTTTTAACCGCAGCCTAAGAAAATNCCCCCCCCACATTCAACTAGCTGAAGAGTTCCACCTGACCTTCTGGTGACCCCACCCATGCTCTGGCTGGACAGAGGATTGGCCAGGCGCCTGGAGGACACTTCCCCACGCTGCGCATCACTTCCTCCACCCTCAGAGGATGATTAACACTATACGTATTTTCCCCTTTTCCAGTAATTGCGCTATTGGAAGACACTATGGAGGCCGAAGAGTAACCTTACAGTGAGTTTGCGGGGAGGGAGGGAGAGGGGGAGGGAGGGAGGGAGAGAGGGAGAGGGGGAGGGAGGGATAGGGACTGTCTTTGTGATTCTCCTTCTCTGTCGACCAAAATGTAGTATTGTATAGTAAAGTATAAGTATCTACAGTGTGAATTATTCTGGTGCTAAGGTTACAGAGGTGTGTCAGGGTCGGAGGTTCGGGCGGGGCACTCGCGGGACGGCGCCTCCGGGAACCCACCGAGGTGTGTGATTGCGCTCATTACTGGGTAAACAAGAAGGGAAAACAACCTCCATCCGATTTCCCAGCAAACCCCGGGAGCTTCCGGAGGCACGACTGCTCACTACCAGATGTGAAACGATGGAGGATGATTTCCCAGCGCCTTGTGTCGCAGGTACAGCCCGGCTTTACTGCGTGTTTCTGACGCCATGAAGAGTGTTTCTGGGTACCGTGGTAAGACAGGGGAAGTCGTGGCCTAATGGTTAGGGAGTTGGGCTTGTAACCTGCAAGTTGCTGGTTCAATTCTCGCACTGGCAGGAATTGAAGGTGGGGATTGTGAACAAACAGCACTCTCTCTGCCTTCAATACCATGACTGAGGTGCCCTTGAGCAAGGCACCGAACCCCCAATTGCTTCCCGGGCGCTGGAGCAATAGCTGCCCACTGCTGCGGGTGTATGTTCACTGTGTGTGCGCACGCAGTTGCCCACTACTCACTGCTGTGTGTGCACTTGGATGGGTTAAATGCAGAGGTAAATTTCAAGTATGGGTTACCATACTTGACAATACATCACTTCACTTCACTCAAGACAACGAGAGAAGGATATGGCAGGATAGGATTGGTACAGCTAAAGTGGACCCCAAAGTAGTGGTACTGAGAGGTTGAACAGTGCTAACCCTAAGTACAGTGGTGAGACGTTCATCTGGGATGGTTAAACCCTCGTGCTCTCTTTGCATTCTGCAACTCCTTCTGTCTCAAGGGTCAAAAAGGCCCCACCGTCAACCCTGAAATAAAACAAGTTGATTAAATTTAACGCTGTACCTTTTTGGGCAGTGAAATGTGCAGTCATGCTGCACATGAATCCGAAAGAGTTCAATCGAGCACGTGCGATCTAAATGTCACTGTGGGTGTGCGTGTGGGTGCATTAAGCATAGTTTCGGGTCATTCCGAACCACGAAGAGAACACGAGGGTTAAATATACGATGTTGATAGTGATAAGGATACAGATTGAAACGCTGATGTGCCTGGTGATGAGCAGAACTCCGCAGAGCCTGCGTGCGGGACACGAGGGCCGTCATCATGTACGTATGTAAGCCACGGATGTCCTCCGTGCTCATTTCCTTCTGTCTCTTTACAACTGGAGCACATTTGCATTGCAAAAGTGGCCGCAAGGATGCCTCAGGCTCCAGCTATTGACAAAGAGCACGCCAGCACAGTTAGAGCAGTAAACACCAGCTCTGACAGACTATTATTTATGACCCCAGCCCTCCTATCCCCCCCCCCACCCTCACCTCCACCCTAACACACACACGCTAAGCAGACCATGACTTTCCCTCTAGAGACCATATCAAAACCAGACACATGAAACTAGCCTGAGTTTCCTTCACCTTATCTAAATGAGATGCTTGTTAAACACTCTACCACTAGAGGGCACATTGGAGCAAGTAACTCAGCAAAGAAATTGAACAGATTGAGAGAGGATATTGTTGAAGGAGACCACTCTAACCCAAACCCTTTGTAAAATAAAGCAAAGGTGTAATGGTGTGCTGTAATTTAATAATATTCACTTGCCATTGTTCCATCAGATTTGAAATAGTGTTGTCAAAAGTGGCGTCAAATTCTTGTTTAGTTATCTTTTTTCGTTTCCTGCAGAATTCTATGAACTGTTTAATTCATCAGCAAACCTGGGTTTTTCTGTGGCTTGTGGTTGGCTATAACTGCATCTAAACCAGCCTAACCCCTCAAGGAAGACAAGGGGAAACTAAAGAAATCTTGGGAGGAGATATTTCCATTTAGGGATCATCCCTTCCAGAGATGGTTGGTGACACAGAGAGGTGCAGACCAAAGAAAACCCACAGCAGAGCATGGAGAGCAAAACCTTTGTGTTCTCTTCGTGGTTCGGAATGACCCGAAACTATCCTAAATGCACACACGCGCACACCCACAATAAGACATTTAGATTGCATGTGAGTTGATTGAACTCAACTTAAACAAAACAAAACCTGTCTGATTCATGTGTAGCATGACTACACATTTACGGGTACAGGGTCCAAAATGAACTTGAGTTGAACTTGGGGCCTTTCTGACCCTTGATACAGGTTGAGTTGAAGAATACGAAGAGAGAACGAGGGTTTAAAATCAGTGCTCCATACCACTTTAGACTGTGCCAAAGGGCTGGTAGAGTCAGATCAGCAAGGAGAGAAAAAAGAAGAGTTCTAGATTAGAAACATGGAGTGGATAAATAACAGTAACAGCTCACGCTGGTTAGGTGTGAACTAGAGAAGCAGTTCAGTTATAAGAAATGTAGGAAGCCATCTTGAACCTCCTTGTTTGAAACAAGAAGTCTGTCTTGTTTGGACTGAAGCTCTATATATACAAACAAACTGTGTCTAAAAAGTGCTGTATTATTTAAAAAAATAAATAAATTGAGACTATTATGATCTAAGTATGAACTAATATGGAAATAATGAAAAGTTAGAAGAGAGATTTAGGAGAGTGGAGTGGATTCTTTCTAGGATTAGAACAGATTACACAGTCACCTCCCGCAGAGTTCTGTGTCACAAGGAAACTAAACCATTCATGAAGAGGGAAAACATTACTAAATTAGACCAAATGGCACAAACGGAAAGATGAAGACCAAATTGCACAAAATCTGGTTTCCGACAACGACTTCTGGCAGGAAATCTTGACGAAATTTACAAAAACTAAGTCGATGGTTTTGATGACGACCGACCGACATCGTTTACATGAAACTGCAGAGCTAAAAAAAACAAACAACAACAACAACAAGGGATATGACTACTAAACAGCTGTAATGAATTTATCGATCTCTGCAAATAAGTCCTCATTTTAGCGCCATTCGCCCCGATTTCTCTTTCAGAACATTGCAAATGGAAGGAAGCATCTGTGATTCATGTGGGGGCATCATGCCCCAAACAGAAGTACACTGCAACCTGTACTCCCTCCACACAGAGAATATCCCGTAACCCTCGCTCACACTCCTAGTGGGTGGGGCCCATACAAAGACTGTTTTGGACCCATGCCACCGACCAGCCTCCGAAGAAATATCGCATCTCATACTTCATGCCCCACTAGACCCTAACTGCGCTTTGTCCCATGCAAGAATTGAAAGACTTGCGGCACGCACACACACACACACACACACGTTAGCTACGCTCTGACGTATCCTTGTACCAAAGTGTGTTTAGGTCACCTTGACAGAAAGGCCCCGTAATGATAGGCCATTGTTAGGACACTAAAGAGGACTTGCTGCCAGTTGATATGTGACACTATTGTCTGTCCTCGTTTAGTTTATGTTAAAGGTATGAAGGTGACCGGATCCTTGAGTATGAGAAAGGATTCATTTTCACTTAAGAATTGTTTCGTCTCCACCAACATTGTAACATGAACCTATAAAGAACTTTCCAACCAGTTTCAGTTTAATCTGCAGCCTTCACGGCTATAGCTCGGACAAATTGATGTTTTCAAAACATATTTGCCCAACAAACACATTTGCCCAACATACGGTCATTGGGTTAACCCTTGTGCTGCCTCAGGGACATTGTGATTCACCTTTTTGTACCACAACAGTCATTCTGTCTCCCGAACAGAACACAAGGGTTAAACAGCATTCGGGTCATTCTGTCTGCCGAAGAGAACACAAGAGTTAACAGGAAGTGAGGCGTGCGATGGTAAAAAAGAACAGCCTCACTTCCCCAAGCTGCCTGGACGGAACCCGCCAGGTTATCTCTGCTTTGATGTTGCCGTAGCAGCAGCATGCGGCCCCAGGAAGTAACCCTGGCACACGTCCTGTAAGAAACCCACAGCGATCTCCTGCATCCGCACAAAGAAGCCGTTTAAGGTAGCCTCGTGTTTGCCTCTGGCACACCGCAGAGGGAGACAAGCCTTTCAGCACGCCCAAGCATCTGGCCTGGTCCGTCTGGGACGAGAAGTCAGAATCCGGACTGGGGCGGTCTCTCTCTCCGACCAAGCCTTAATTGGAGAGCTCTCAGCAGGTCGCTATTGTCAGCGGAGGAGCTTAGTCAGCCTGGCGGCTAGCAGGCCGGCCTCCACTGACAACCCTGGTAGGTAATACCCCACGACACGGTCACCAGGGATAAACGTTAATAATCATATAAGGTCCTATCAGGAGGAGGGTGGGCAGGGGGTTAACACTTAACACCAACACAGACTTAAGAGGCTCCCTACCAAGAAGTTAAGCGTGCCAGGCAGGCTCCACAGGTGCTTAGTCAGACCCTAAGAACGAACGAACGAGCAGGTCACGTAATCGCCATCTTTGTTGATATGATGGACAATATAATACTGTGTAAATTGAACGAAAGCATTGGAAGGTGATTAGCTCAAAGGCAGCTACAGGCTTGTAGTGTGTTTGCCATTAAGTACTAAGGAGAAGTTAATTGTTGCTTTTGAAGAGAAATAAAAATGTGTTGACCCAACATTTCACTACCTGGTTCAACACCTGGTTTATTTGTGCACATGATTACACTTCATCATTATACGTGGTTGGACTTGACATCCCAAAAAAGCGTGTCAATTCCTGGTGGTACAAGTCAGCTTTCTGTATTCGGGTGTGTTTGTGTTTCTGAATCGTGATAATAGGGTTATATGTTGACAGGTTTTACAGGACGCCTTTGTTTGGTCTAGACCTCATGCTGAGGTGAAACAGGCTGTAGGCTGTAAGTACGGACGATTGTTGCCCGACAAGTCCTCTTTTGACAGCCTCCTGTCATTAAAGTTCTCTGTGGGGGGTGGGGACCGGACTGAGAAAGCAGACATCTGTGTCAGAGCTACAAGGCTTGACTCCCAGGTACGTATCCCACAGGTACAATCATTACTGCCCCAGACTGAAGGCAATTAACTGCCCAACTGCTTGAAGTCAGAGGGGGGGGGGGGGGGGTTCTACCCAAGTAGATGATGGCAGCTGAAGTTAGCAGTGGGGTGGGGAAATGGAGGAGGGGAGTGCTGAAGGATATGACTGATTAGCACACAGCTTCCTGACAGCAGAATGCTTACTGTCAACAATGGAGAACCACTAGTGGATATACAAGCCTCACCAGGCTTCACAACACACCCTTTCAATCCCATTGTCTGGACAAGCTGTCCAAGGGTACTGTCAGGATAAAAAACTGTCCGAGTGCCAAAAACTGTTCTTCTATCCGAACGGCATTGTGACATCAGATAGGACAGTTTCTGGCATGACAGTAACCTACTCAAGCACTCACTAAAACACACACAAAGTAACTACCTTAAATGTGACGTATTCGCCTGCAGTTTGTGTTCATAGCTGATTTAACGTTTCAGTCTCATAGTGCTGATGATTGGCACCTTAACTAAGTTCATTTAATATGTTAAGTTCAGTTATACAAGGCCAATATGTGGTCAGCTTACCCTCAAGACTTCATATGGCCCTTGCTTATTTATCTCGCCACTCTTCCACCTCCTCACCACCCCTCTACATCCCCACCACCTCCTCACCACCCCTCTACATCTCCACCACCTCCTCACCACCCCTCTACATC
>BROE01000005.1:2790435-2838440 GCA_036571765.1 Plecoglossus altivelis | reverse complement strand
CACCACCCCTCTACATCTCCACCACCCCTCTACATCTCCACCACCCCTCCTCCACCACCTCATCACCCCTCTACATCTCCACCACCCCTCTACATCTCCACCACTCCTCCACCATCACACCACCCCTCTATAACCCCACCACTCCTCCACCTCCTCATCACCCCTCTACATCTCCACCACTCCTCCACCTCCTCATCACCCCTCTACATCTCCACCACTCCTCCACCTCCTCATCACCACGTCACTTCAAACCCTGCTCTCAGCTCATCGAACAATTTACAAAGTTATTTTAAAATCCCTGCAATTAAGGCAGAAGGGACAAGCCCACCTCTTACCCAAATCGCTTAGCAAAGAAAAGCTTTGGGGAAGCAAGAACAGGTTTTCATTGTCTGAAGCATCCCTCCCTCCCTCCCTCCTGTAACACTGAAAACAATAGCCGACCACATACTAAAACCCGCACAGTGCCAACTATATCATCACACTGAACTGCCTCGTGTTGGCGTAAGAATTAAACTGTATATCAATGAGGAGACACCTTATGTTTGTGCTTATGTACGTCTTATGTCTCTGATGTACATCTTGTGTGTGTTAGCCTGAAACGAGCTCTGTAAAGACTTAAAACTAAACTAGCAAGTGAGGTGTAATATGTGATGGTTTATAAGGGATGAGATAAAGGTGCTATTTAGAGTATAGGTAACTGATTAACACTGTTGTTTGAAAACTATTTAACTGATTTTGGAACACCATCAGACTGTATGCCAATATTTCAATTCTTATTGTTTATTTTGCTCTACAATTAAGACTGTAATGTTGGCAAACGGCGGCAAAGGCAAGTTAGTTTTGCTCATATAGATTACACGTTAACTTATGTCACTCAATGAAGACAGGCGCACAACGATTTGGAATAGTCGCGCTTACTCACATCCCCTTTATTAAAATGATCGTTAAAAAAGATATTCTACTTAATATGTATCTTGTAATCGTTGGCACCCTTCACTAAAACATTCAGTCTCAGTCAACGTCACAAGTATGACAGCTTTGGGTCAAATCAGATTGCTTGAATGGGGGACAAGAGCGAGGCGTCACTACAACTGCAAATGTAAGATAATAAGTACTCATTACCCCCGACACACAACACAGCTTTGCTTGAGCTTTAGATCAACCGGAGTACCCTACCGTCCGCGCCCTGCAAAGTAAAGTGCGACCCAATTTGCACAATGGTAAGTGTCACATTTCAAAGATCAAAATACATTTTATATGCATTATGTCGATGTATGATTTTTAAACAGTGGTGACATTTGAATGCACTAGACTTTCAGTCGAGTTTATGCATGTTTAGTTTAATGTGAAGTATTTTGCTGTGGATCCACGTTTGATTTGGAATAGAGTAGCTCATCCCACGTCACTGAATTAGGAAATCAGAAATAGACTTGGCTACTAGATGAGCCAAAATGTTCCGAGTCGCAGCGACGCATCAGTAGTAACCAGAGTTTTGACAGGAGATAGTTATCAAGGGACAGAAAAACGGCTTCATTAAAATAACTTCCGAGAACTTGGTAAACTCTTCAGATACATTTTGTAGGTTTATGTACAAAAAAAAGACTGTTGTTAAACATGTGGTTACCTTTTTACTGACTACTTTTCTTGTGCCCGCATGCTTTTCAGAGCACTGTTTTGACGTGCCAAGATCAGAGCTTTGTAGGGGGGCACCGCTACAACTGCCTTTACCGCGCCCAAACATCTACAGACAGTGTTGACGTTACCACGGAAACACAGGCCTCCTTTTGGGCCACCAGTCCATCGGAGGACACGTGCCAGCACGAGTCATTGGGTAAATCTCTTGGGGGGGGGGGACTCTGTAGTAAAGCACTAGGTTCAGAAGTGTAAAGCTTGTTCATTTGAAACTCAGGTTCTTATTCTTGTCAATGTAGTCTTTTTGCTTTCATGCATTTGAGTAAATTAGTAATCGCGGGCAATCTCACAGTCACAATAAGTAGAGTTGCATGTCTTCTCTTGCACGCAGAAACAATCGCCTGTTTACGCTGTGGGACGTCACCTGACAGCGCGAGGCCCGAGCACATGTCCCCACACCAGCGTAGAAATAAACAGGTATATAATAGTATACACGTGCAGGTTTGACGTTTGACTTGCTACATGCTTGCTAATTGTTTCTTGTAATGTCCAAGCTCCAAGATACACTTATACAGAGAGACGAGGAACTAGCCAGACTCCAAGCGGAAAACAACAAACTCAAAGAGTTTCTTAACTGCTCATATGTGCAGAACTTAGAGGAACAAGCAAAGGTATATATATATATATACATCATTATTATTATTATTATTATTATTATTATTATGACGATGATGTCATAATGAATTTGGTAGAAAAAAACATAATGGGAGCATTCTCGTACATTAGCATGCTGTTGTATTTTTATATAGATGAGATGTATTCTCTCATACGATAACCTCTCATGTTTTTCTTCTTCCAAAAGAACCTCAATGCCGCTCGTAAGAAAAGAAAGAGATCCCTGCAGGTAGACAAGAGGCTTCAGGACCTCAGCACGAGCCAGCTGATTGGCTCCCAGGTGAAACGCACCTGTCGGAATCTCTCTTTGGAATTCTGCTCATCCGAGGACATGGCCTCCAGCCCGTCCGTGGATCACTGGATCCTGCAGACTCTCGGCCTGAAAGACGTAGACACCATCGACACGTCCGCCGAACACACCTCCATCCCCTCCTTTCACTCGCTCTGCACACGAAGCCCCGACAACGAGAACTCTGATCGCCTCCGTCGAGCAAAGAGCCAGGAACTGTCTAATTATAGCTCTGGTATTAGCTCCAGTCCCTGCGTTGAACACTCCGCAAACTACATCCCTGCATTTGACACCATCAATAATTACACTTGCTCAACAGAGTCCTACTCTGATATCACAGCCACTGGGCCGTCCGTCCAGTCCAACTCTCCAGTGTCAGCCGTTTCCATCTACCAGGCTTCGTCCTTGCCATCTCGTTTGCCACAACTGATGGGTGACCCTTTGTCACCTAAGAAAAGGCAGCACCTTACGCCCGTCGCTGCTTCCGCTTCAGTCAGCGGTCTGAGACTCCATCGCACTTCCAGCCCACAGTGCCAGAGCTTCACTGCCCCCCTCACAGACCCTGACTCAATGCCTCCCTGCCACCCACCCCCTCCCTGCCACCCTCCCCCTCCCTGCCACCCACCCCCTCCCCGCCACCCACCCCCTCGCAGCCAGCCTGATGTGGCCTTCACCATGTCCCTCAGTGCCTCCAGCAGCGTCAAGACACACAGCTTCCACCAGGGGCAGGCCTTCGTCCGCAGGCACAGCCAGGGGGGCTGGAGTTTCACCTGGGTTCCCATACAAGCATCCTAGGAGGAGAGACGGCCCTCCACAGACATCTACCACTGGACAGTCTATTGGTAACTAAGGTTGTACACGTGGATGACAGCTGCAGGAAAGCGGCTATGCTGCTGAAAACCCTACTAACTATAACGAGACCAAACTGACTTAAAAGACTAGCACAGCTCATTACTGAGCAGTATAATGTTGTAGATGTACACTCGGTACTGTACCTACTAAAGTCTTGAGCACTTTGTACAGTTTTTTATGGGAAATTTCAGATATTAATTGTGTTTTATAATGTACTATTAAAAACCGGCCTCTCCTCAACATAGAATTTAGTGTGTGTTCAAAAAAAGATTACACCCATGTGTATGTCACTGGTAAATACCAAATTTTGTTGATTGCTAAGCCCTGCCTCCTATCTGCTAGTGGCTAGTAAGATTGTTTGCTGGTATGCAACTTGCTGAGACTTGCTGCTGATTGGCCAACTGTCTAACAGTAATGTCAAACCAGTTTATTTTCCAGTAATTATGTTCAGAATTTTAAATGGCAGACAATGTGATTTGACAGGTTTGTAAAACTTGTTTTTATCTGCATAAAAAATGGAAATACTTCAATTACAACTAGATAAGTTGTTGATTGACTCATATATTTGACTCTTTGTCACAGTGTGATTGTAAAGAAAGAAATCTAGAGTTCAAATGGAGTCCATGCTGAATGTGACTGTTTTAAGGGGATCCTTGACATACACAGCATGGCACCTGTCTCTTCGACACACACGGTGGTTTGTCGTTCCCTTTCTACAAAACAAAAGGGGGCGGCACCTCCCTAGAGAGACGCCAACTCTTATCCTCTCACACAGGTAAGGATGGACCACACCCCCTTGGCCACACCCCCTTGGCCCCAACACGACTTGGAGGCTCCCAGGAGACCTGCGGGGCACTGAGGGAAGTTAGATCTCTGAGTTAGTCATGGTGGTTCCTGAGTGAGTGGTCTGTCCTTAATGACAAGGTAAGGGCTTCCTGCAGATGTACACCAGATTGGAGGCAGCATGAGAGGCAGGCAGTAGGTCGCTGCACTCAGACCTCTGCTTGTGGAGTATTGGGCAAGCAAAGATATCATTAAATAGGCCTATCTGCTGAAACTCAATATGCCTCATTTCACCTAAAGAAAAGAATAGAGCTATCACATCATCCCCAAACATACAGATTTGCTGTGACCCTCTCTCACACTGTCTCCCTCTCGTGATTTGCTGTGACCTCACAAAGACTGGAATGATTGGGATGACTTTAAGGGGGGGGAAAAAGGAAAAGGTGGAATGACAGATTGTGTCAAGGCTATTACATTGGCTGGCCTATCACTGTTTTGTTTACGATCTGGTTATGTATGTATACTGGGGTTTTTTTTTAATTGAAACTGTTTTTGTATAGGCACACAGTGCACCAAAATGGTTAATTGTCACTTTGACTTTACTAGTCCAAGAAAGAGTAAAGAAGAATAATAAAATTAAAAATGTAACATGGATCTTATGTTTAATCTCAAATCTCACTTTTATTTAGATATTTTACAATCTGTTACCAAGAAGTTATTTTAGTCATTGGGAATACATATTTGTGAAAGCAGAGTTTTACTGCATTATATAAATGAAGACATTTGAAAGACTATCACTAGTTGTTTTGTATTCCCATCATGGCCTCATTGGTCAGCGCTAACGCTAACCTCCTCATGACTTCACAAGTCAGCGCTAACGCTAACCTCCTCATGGCCTCAGAGGTCAGCGCTAACGCTAACCTCCTCATGACTTCACAAGTCAGCGCTAACGCTAACCCCCTCTTCGCCTCGGAGGTCAGCGCTAACGCTAACCCCAGTCTTTTCAACCCTGACGATTCTACTCCTTAGGTCCAGTCGCTCCAGCAATTAGTTATCCTCTTCCCACTTTAACACTTGAAATCAGCAAAACTAGCCGGTACCAATGGCCACAGTGCAGGAGGTATGTCTAGTCGGTGGAAATGTGCGTTTACATGTAGGTACTGAATAGAATTGATAGCAGTTTGTGTTCTTTAATGTAGCCACATAATACTGCGTACCTTTGAGGGGTCTTCACCATGTGTGTGGTTTTCTCAGTAAGGTGAGTGTAATATTAACAAAGAGACCCCCTTGGCTTCTACCACAAACACGCTGCCATGCTACTCATTAACCCTTAATGATCCGTGAGTGGAAGCATCATTCCCTAGATACCCTGAGAGCCTTAGACCACTTATATCATCAGCATCACCTGGTATGTAACAGGTAGACTGAAGCGGTTGACAGACCTGGCAGTTTTGGATGTCTGCTTGCTAGTGTCGCCTCGTTAACGCAGTGCCACATGTCGGCACTCTCGAAACGTCCTTCGCGTTTCCGAGTTCCAGAAGTTCAGTAGCAGCGCGTCTACGCGAGCAAGTCTTAAGTATGTTTGACTGTATTGATCTGTCTCTTCGTTTGATTGATGAGTTGGCCGATCTAACGCGACAATCATACAAACACACACACACACGCACACACACACACACACACACACACACACACACACACACACACACACACACGCGCGCGCGAGCTCACCCATAAATCTATGCTGGATGGAAATCATGACCGCGGTTCCAAAAGGAGTTAACAATTGACAAAGTTGAGACCCGGCTTGCAAGTGATGATCGTTAGACTTCAGGAACTAATTTGAATTTGGTTGCGTATGATTTATAGGTCTGTGGGTACTGACCCCTGAGGCGATTAAGGATGAGGGGCCACACCAGACTCAATCAGAGCCTCAGAGGCACCGTGCTTTCCGTCGTGTGCCTGGATTCCTCAAGGCTTAATGGTTAATGTGTTTTTATGGCATTCTGAACATGAGATGAGTAACTACATACAAACCACTAGTCTCCTTGTGCTCGGTTAAAGGAAGCACGCAGATTAACAAACACACGCATACACACACGTGTGGGTATACGCACAGTAACACACACACATACGCACACGTGTACATACACAGAGCAACACACACAAATATACACACACAGACATACATACGCGTGTACATACACACAGTAACAAACGTACACTCACAGACATACACACCGTCCATGACTACATACTGTAAGCGCTGTTGGTGTGCAAATGGTGTGCAAATGGTGTTCAAAACTACACTTTCATTTTGGGGGGTAAATATTCTAAGCTAGTCATTCTAACGTTTCTCGAGAACGTACATCAATGACAGAATTGAAGAGGGACGTCAAGGGATCTATAAAGTTCGTTGTGAAATTCCAAATGACACAAAGTCACTTTACAGATAGCTAACATAAGATACCGAGAGTCTCAATTTGGGAAATCATGTTCCATTCAATTAAAATGCCCACAGTTTGAAAGCTATTCTCTGGTGTGTTGTACAACTTGCCATTTGAAATTGTTTATGTACGTTTACATACATGATTTCCCATTGACCAGCCACCATCTGAACCTTATTAGGAAACTTCATACTGTATTGGTAGGGTCTTCGCACACACTGTCTCCCTCTCGTAAACTCAGTGTTTCTCAAGATATTAATTATCATGCATCTTAAGTGACCCAGTCTTCATTAGGTTGTCTTTATCAACTCACATGTGAAGTGGTCAAAGCATGAATGAACAGTTTGAAATCCTAAAAAAATGTGTTATTCTGGTGATGGAACAGTTCAAATAATCAGTCTAAAGTTGAAATGCAACAAGATTATAAGGCCAGCCCTTATGTAATAGGAAAAAAGGGATCGGATCAAATATCTGTAGTTAAGTGTTTACAGTGACGAAGAATGTGCCATGACCACATAGCTGACCTTTGTCTCTGCAAGAGGAGGGGTAGCTGTCCCAAACATACAGTACATTTACCACACTTCCCTCTGCCTGAAACCTGGTCCATATCCTGCAGCAAACCTTTTGTATTTTGTGTTGTGTTGAAGCCAGGCAAGCAGAAATTAAAAGCTTTGCCACATTAAAAACCGGAGATTTAAAATGCAGCAGAAACATGAACTTTAACTGTTACCACACCCAGTGGAGGTATTAACAAGATCATCTATCATAATATACATCAGGGGAGAAACCATACATTTGGGATTTATTTCAAAGCACCACACCATGAATATTTGTTCAGATCATTCTATAGATTTATCCATTTATTCTATGATTTATTTATTTAACTATTTGGAAACCATCCAAGATAGTGTTTGTATAATGACGACGTGTTTTACAGTGTGAGGGAACAGACAGATCTCCAGGTTTCCAGAGAGACAAGTTTACTGCATGTGCTGTGATGAACCAATCAGAGAGACACGTTTAATGCATGTGTTATGAGAAACCAATCAGAGTCATGTTTACTGCATGTGTTGTGATAAACCAATCAGAGAGACACGTTTACTGCATGTGCTGTGATGAACCAATCAGAGAGACACATTTATTGTATATACTGTGATGAACCAATCAGAGAGACCTTTACTTTATGTACTGTGATGAACCAATTAGAGAGACCTTTACTTTATGTGCTGTGACGAACCAATCAGAGAGACACGTTTACTGCATGTGCTGTGATGAACCAATCAGAGAGACACGTTTAATGCATGTGCTCTGATGAACCAATCAGATGGATCCAATGTATCCCTTTTACAAGAAGGACAGCAGAACTGGAGTAGAACCAGCACAGACTGTAACTGACTGTTTCGTGCACAATTTTGCACCATTTTTGGCATGTTTTGAGGACAGACAACGTAATGAGGCTTGCTAAATTTTAAACGGGCATATTATACGATTTAAGCATCATCTTTGAGACGTTAAATAGGTACTGTATGATACATAGATACAGCATGCATGTACTTAACTCATGTATACTGTAACTCCAGTCTATGTCTGTAATGTAGACAATAGGGAATAACATACAAACAAGCATCACAGTAGATTTGAGACACACGTCTTGAATGACAGTAACGGAACAAACACGTTGTATCATTGTTCATTGAACAATTAAACATTGAATAATCGACCACTTCTCAATCGCTCAGACATATATACATTCACATCCGACAGGTCAACTTCAATAAACAATATCTCGCCATCAACTATTTGTCAGTCTTCCCCTCAATGAAAGGAAGTCTGCAACAGGAAACATGGATGTAAATGACTGCCTTTGGCATTGTAAAGTTTTGAATAGCGAATCATTTTAACTGTTATGATAAGACCTGCATATCTTATACATGTAAGAGAGATAACGGGATGAGTTAGATAAATGGGGCAGGTTAAACATACAGACCCTTCCAGAACACTAAATACCAAATGTCAAGTTGATGGAGAATGTTCTTATATAGAAGAGGTTGAATTTAATTTCTCCCCAATAGCCCATCAACATCTTTAAATGACTGGCCTTTCTGTTCAGCTAGCAGAAAGCAACACCGTGATTGAAAGGTGAATAAATTAACGAGATTGGAAATTAAACACAGTGACCTCAGTTAACCCCAGTCAGGTTTGTGTTGTGAAAACAGAGAGCTTCATTCAATACAAATGACCAGCATGTGGATGCGCATCTTTTGAATACATTTAGAATGATCTCTTTTTGATGTTGAGAAGGATCATTTTGAGCGAGGAGCAGAAAAGTCAAACGTAAGAGGCCTCTGCAAATTTGACCTTCCAGTTCCTCACTCAAAATGACCCTTCTCGACTTTAAAATAAGAAAAACAAATTAAAAAGTGTGGCAGGGTCTGAATGTGTTCCAAACCTGTGTGTACTAGGAGGATGTTGTGATACAGGTGGGGTTTTTTTACTGCTAAATGCAGCAGATGACCGTTCGCAGTGTTCTCCCAGGGAACACAGCATTTCTTGGTCATCAGTTACTCCAGAAAGGGAAATAACAGTGTGTGATTTGTAAAGAAGCCCTTTAGCATCCCTGCCTTGGTCTTGCCTTGGGGGAGATAGAGTAGAGAAAGCATGTACACCTGTCCCAGGGTGTGTATGATGACAGACAGGCATGGCTTACTTTTGAATCCAAAAAGACATCACACACACACAGATTCACACACATACAGACACACACATACAGACACACACACAGACACACACGCACACAGTCCCACACACAGACACACACGCACACATACAGACACACACACATGCAGACACACATGTACAGACACAGTCACAAACACAGACAGTCCAACACACAGACACACAAAGTCCCACACACAGACACATACAGACACTTACACACACACACAGTCCCCCCCCCACACACACACAGTCCCACACACAGACACACAGTCCCACACACAGACACACAGTCACACTTCAGACCACAACCCTTATCAAGACAACCTTTCAGAGGTTGTAAACAGGACATGAGGATGTTAGCATAGAATGGAGACATCGTCATCAGTTCAATTCTGTATTCAGGGATAATGTGTTGTAAAAAATTAACCATGCACAAATGATTTGTAGGTTGGTATTATAATTTTCACAAAAAAAAGATAACCCATGTTGAGTCTAGCTATACCAAGACAATGACACTTCCAGTGGCGTTTGAGTTAGCATCGTAAAGAATTTATCTCGTCTGCCATCGACACTTTAAGGGCTGTTGCAAAAGCCATCTGCAGTTTTGTCCCATGCGGATTTTACGACCATGAAACACCGCAAAGCTAACAGAAGGGATGGATGTTTGCACACGTTATCAGGTTTACCAGATGAAAAAAAAAATAGATTCGATTTTGTACACGAATGACATTAATGACATTACTAATTACAAAAAAAAATTGACATCTCATTTGTGTTCGGGAACTGATTACGTTTGGCAGTTGGCAATAAGAGTTCAACTCTTCAACTCGAATACTTTCCCAGATCAACAGACATTTAGATGACATCATCGTTGTTCCACCAATTAAACAAGTTTGTTCTTTTCCGTCCTTCAAGTTCATGTTCAAATGACCACAACCATCAGCGTGTCCTTCGCCCCTCCTCGTGAAAGCAACTTTGAAGCTGTTGATCATTTGTATAAATTAAATCAAATCAACAAATTAAATAGTAAATACTTGCCGATGCAATCTTAAACCTCTCAGGCCATTGTTTCCGAAGCCTGTCTGACCGGTTACTTGTGCAGCTGCACACAAAAATGGTGCTGCCACAATGAATTTACAATTAAAAAAACGAATCAGGTACTTCACATTTATGTGACACAATACGAATTGAGCGATTGATTCAACTGTGGATCTTTAAGGAAAACACAAACACAGTGTGGATGTATTATTGGGAAGACAGAAAGGTGCGTGCAACAAGTTTTGATTTGTGTGATAAAAGAGTGACATCTAGCGAACATCTATAAACAAGATATAAAATCGTCTGTTATCGTCTGTCCGGAATTTTAAAAAAAATTAAGTAACACGAAGTCTTAAAAAATGGCCATCAAAGCGATGTCTTTTCATCATTATTTTTGGTCTCTCTTTGTCCGTAACTTCAAATCAAATCACATTTCTCCGTATCAGAATTGACTGTTATCTATTGAAGATACTATATTAGCTATCAGAGAGTCGTGACTGACAGAGAGCAGGGTCGGTCCTGAGATGTGCTAATCATGCGTTTCGCTGTTTCCAAGCTGTTGCTTGAGTATATGTTTTTAGAGGTACGGTCCGTTTTTTCAGTGCGGTTAAAGAGTACATGGCTATCTTTGTGCGTTGTAATGGTCGTGTCTGCGGAGTCAGCTGTTTGCGGCTTGTTTGTCGTGGCGATGTCATTGGCTGTGCAGCTGGTTGCAGATGTGTTGTAGATTGACGGTAGGGGACGCGTGGACACCGCAGCCTTGTGTAACATCACGCTGTTTTGAGTTGCCAAGTAACGACGCATTATGGAGTTGTTACTGCGCTCGCTCCGTCTCCACTTGTCGCTTTCAGTGCATCCCTGTCTTTTTCTCCTTCCCCTCGCCACAGCGCTGCTTTGCCTGTGCGGTGGAGCCGCGCCGCGCTGGCATTGTAGCGCCACGGAGGCCAGATCTAGGTGCGAAGAAGAGCTGTCGATTAACCTTCTTCCGAGCGACAGAGAGCGGACGGGAAGAGCCAAACGCAGACGCTTCCAGAAGCGCGAGTTGGGTGCTTCAGACTGGTGCCCTCTCCAGGTGATGGTGGTAGTGCGTCGCACGTCCAAAGCCTTAGTGCAGTAGGCTGGTACAGGCTTGTAGAGGATGATGATGATGTGAGCCTGACAGGTGTTCTGCAGGTACAGACCCAGGCGACACTCCAGTAGACTGACGCTTTTCTCTGTCAGGTAGTCGGGGCTCAAGACCAACAGCAATCTGCGGCTCGCCTGCAAACACCTCAAGACGGCTTCCATCATGTCTACAAGAGAGAGATTCATCTTAGCAACACCAAACCACGTCGATCTTATGCTCGAGGCTAACACACATAAACGGAAATTCACATAACACAGATGTGAAAGACACAAACACGCGCTGTACCACTACCTTTCGAACTACCGCACTTGAACCTTAAAGTCATCTGCAGTATTTTGCTCTTAAATGAAATGAACTTTAAGCCCACTGGATGACCTTGATGACGATGGGTTTATTGTAGACTCACAGTGGTCTTTAAAGAATCCTGTACCAGCAACAGATGTGGAGGTATCGGACCAAATATATTTTGTTGCTATCGGCTATTGGCCAAGGTGATGACGTTCACCGATGGTAACTCACCAATAGCATTGAGTGACGTAAGCACATGTATTTTAGCTTGTTTGAATGAATGATTTAATTTGAATGTCTTTATCAATAAGATATATGAAACACAATTTGTATTAAATAATATTTAATTTAACAAAAAATGCTTTGACAAACAATAAAATCAAAAGGCAAAATAGAAGAAAAAAAAACGGAAAAGAAAATAGCATCGTACAAAATGACAAAACAGGTGACAATGAAATGACACAATAAAATAATACAACAATAAAGAACAACTCAACACAAACAGCAAAAAATCCATGATAAACACAATATGAATGCAAAAATAACACGACACAACTTGTCAAGATCATCCAGTGTATGTTTCATTCATGTGTCATTTATGGTGGCATGTTCTCTACGTGTGTCTTTTAGCGCCACCGTGGTGCCTTCACACGCCTCGATGCTTTCCATCCTCCTGACTGGAAGCTCTAATCGAAGACGCTTCCAGAACCTGGAAGACAGACTGACAGACTTGTCCCCCTGCCAGCGAATAAGAACCAGGGCCAAGCGTGCCCGTCGTAGCTCCTGAACCCACGAGTCCCGGTTCAGAGGCTTGTACTGGAGTAGGATGACCCGTAGCTGCCCCCCCCAAGCCATGCTGTCCAATCCAGCCTTAAGCTCCAGTAAGGCCTGGGTGCCCTGCACTCCATAGCCTGGACTCAGAACCACAAGGAGACGCCGACTGCGGCCCACAAAAGTCAGCGTCTCGTCTGTGATGGCTGGAAGGAATCACAGATCTCGCTCACAAATCACTCGATCACCGATGTCACCTTAGTGTCTAACATACCACTTCCAACAAACTTTGTCAGCTGATTACATTCTTTGTTTTTCAGGCTCTTCAAAACATTCCAAATTTGGAATTCCAAACTTCCAAATTCCGATTTTTTTTTTTTTGATACTTACTCCCACCAGGAAGGCTATCCCTGTCGAAGATGCAGACCGAATATCCCAGTTCATTCTCCAGGACCCGGCGTAGGGTCATAAGGACAAAATGTTCCTCCTCTGTGTTTCTGGCGTAGGAGATGTAGATGTCGTATTCCTTATCATCTAAAGACGGTAGGAAAACAGACGCAAACAGTTAGTCGGACGCAAAAGTTTGCCGATGGTTCCACAGCTGCTGTTTTGCGAGGGGTTGTAGACGCGAGCCACCTGTGAAACGTTCGTCCGTGCCGAACCAGGAGCGGTAGACCAGCAGCAACTCCAGCCAGAAGACTTGATACACCACGAAGAGACCCAGCATGACAAACAAAGTCACACCCAGACCGCAGCCCAACTCCACGTAGGGCAGGTATGCTGGAAATAACAACACCATCAAACACACACACACACACACACACACACACACACACACACACACACACACTAGAACAAGTCTTACATGGGAGTTTTTCGTGGAGTTTTTCCTTGTCTTCCTTGAGGGTTTAGGGTTGGTTGAGGGGCAGTTCTATGGGCGTATGTGAAGCCCTCTGTGACATTACTTGTAAAAAGGGCTATACAAATAAACTTTGATTTGAAGTGAAACGCAGATCTTTATTGCTAAGCCAGGGATGTGCATTTGTCTGACAATAAAATATAAATGTCTTAAGAATAAAAAAAATGGCCTTTCGTCTTTCCATATATTTGATCTTATCTTGTTGTTAGTCTCTTACCTTCCTCCTCTAGCCCTGCTTTAGCAGTAGAAAAGCCTCTCTGATTACGAGCAGAGCAGTTGTATTCTCCAGTCAGGTCCTCGGAGTTGAAATCTCTGATACGTAGAACGTTCTCCTTAACCACATTGCCAAAGTCGTAAGACAGCTGTCTGTGAGGTTAGAGAGGAAGAACATGAACTTTAAGAGAAGAGGACATGAGAATCGAGCGGCGGTTCTTAACCTGGGTTCCATCGAACCCCAGGGGTTTGGTGAGTCGGTCTCAGGGGTTCAGCGGAGAACAAGACACACGCCCAACTGCATGTGGGATTAGCCCTGTTTTTGCAAGAGCACCAACATTGTCATGCAGATTGCTTCACAAATTCAGAGTTCTTTCTCGTTTTCTTATGTTCTAATCATTAGAGGAAAGTACAGTGACGTGGAGATGATGCAGGGAGACTAGGGGAACCCACTGTGATGTGGAGGTGATGCAGGGGGACTAGGGGAACCCACCGTGATGTGGAGGTGATGCAGGGAGACTGGGGGAACCCACCGTGCTGTGGAGGTGATGCAGGGGGACTAGGGGAACCCACCGTGACGTGGAGGTGATGCAGGGGGACTAGGGGAACCCACTGTGATGTGGAGGTGATGCAGGGAGACTGGGGGAACCCACCGTGCTGTGGAGGTGATGCAGGGGGACTAGGGGAACCCACTGTGATGTGGAGGTGATGCAGGGAGACTAGGGGAACCCACTGTGATGTGGAGGTGATGCAGGGAGACTAGGGGAACCCACTGTGATGTGGAGGTGATGCAGGGGGACTAGGGGAACCCACCGTGATGTGGAGGTGAGGCGTGGGGCGAGGTGATCCACAGTCTTCCCATCGATAGTCCACCATATGTCCTGGGATCCTTCCTCTAAGTAGGGGAACATCACTTTGCACTGGAGATCCACATCCGAACCTGCAAGTCAACACATCCAACCAATCTTAGCATTAGCATGAACACCCATTTGAAAACAAGTGATAGCGCTTTCGCTGTCTGTGTATCAATAGGGGTGGATGTGAAGTCGATTAGAGATGCGTCTCTCTAGTGTGCTGTACCCAGTTTAACAGGAAACACCTGCTTCTTGTCGGGGTTGAGAATCCTGGGCTCTTTAGGTAAACCAGAGGGATCTGACAGACAAAAAACCAAGAGCAATAATCATTTAGAAAGCCAAAAGATCTTCAAATGCAATTCTCCTAGCAACATGAGAGCTTGGACTCTTACACACTGCAGTAACGTTGATCATCCTGGTGAAATTCATGATTTTTCCTCTGTTCTCGTAGCTGACCACACAGTAGTAAAATCCCTGGTAAAGCTCGAACATGATGTGCACCACCAGGTTGTTATCGACCACCTCACGATCCTTATCCCAGAAAGGATACATCTTGCACTCCTGAGAGAGATGTAGAAGCACGGCTACAGATTAGCTAAAGGAGCGCTTGTCTGTCACAGGAGGTTGTTGCACGGATTATTTGCAACAACAACAAAAAAAAAAGGTTTAATTTGAGATTATGTGAACCCACGTGGAACCAGAGGACTGAGTGTTTGGTGCTGGGCACATCTGGACAGCTAAGCGTCTTGCCCTCCTGTAACGGGACGACGGCTTGCAGAGGCGACACCGCGGACGTTACCCCACACTCAGGGTTCTGAGGATGGGGTATCACCTCAAGACGGACAGCAATTTTAGCACAAGATGTCTTGTTTCTGAATGAGAAAGACGCATTTCAGACAGACAGGAGTCGTATTTGTCTTCCGTTCGAAGGAACGGAAGAGAAATATCACAGGCAGGAAATGAAAAGCAACATGGGATGATTCTAGAGGGAAATGTGGATTCGGCCAAGTAGCCTCGGACAGTTTAAGACAGACAGTTCACAAGACGACCAACCATGAGTTTCTAATGATAAGGGATGAAGAGAGAAAGGATGGATCAAAGTATCTTAATTCTTCCTAGGAAGTTTGGTGCCTGCTGAATAAACAATATAGTTTATTTTAAGTTGCAAGGTGGGCAAATAAGTTTTATTGAAGCAGTAGTGCAGAATAGCTGGGCATGAGTGTCCTTGTTTTCTGAGAGAAGTATTTATGACTGTTTTGTTGTGGGTTTTTGTGGGGTTTGTGTTTTAGTTGTCGTTTAGTGAACATTGGCTGCTTGGAATCTGCCATTTCCAACCATTCCGATTGGCTCCAACAGCCTACCTGGTCATGCAGACATACAGCAGTGACATACCCATGATCGACAGCGTAACAGTCCTGTACAGTGTCCTACCGTAGCATGCAGAGGTACTGGCCAGCATCCTGGGCTATGGCAGGTTGCAGCCACAGCCTGTCTCTCTCCTTGCTCAGCCTATGGTCCGGCTGATGGAAGTCTATGGGCTGTTCCAGATCCTGGCCTGCAGCCATGTGGTACCAGACCAGGTTGAGACCCTCAGCTACGGCTGAACTGTAGTTATAGATGGTGGGGTGAGAGAAAAGAGGGCAGTCCAACCAACCCGTCTCTCCTTCTAGAACCTTCACCGCTCCGTCCCTTGACTCGCCCCAGTCATGGCATGGAGGAAGAAGAGAAGGTACTAAACAGGAAGTAACACTGGCGTTAGGACCTGGACACGGTTTTCATGGACATTTGACATGAGCTATGAAAGGAGGGGTGGGCCTGCTGGGCTCCGAGACTCGTGCACGCTCTTAATCAACTTCACACGCCATAACTTAAAGGCAATTAGCACTATTCGTACAGTATCCCCTGTATTCCTTTGACTTTTAAAATATAAATGTCTGCATATTCTAGAGTGTCTTACCATACTCCATGTCTCACAATAAACCTATGCTATCTTGGACCTTACCAAATAATTAGGGTGCTAGTTTACCAATTTCGTATTTGTCTAAGACGAATCCGTCTTCGTCAAAAACAGCTAAAGTTGTTATTGTACGTATATTGTATATAAAATGTTCCATCCAGTTGAACAATTACATGGATAAACACTGCTGTACTGCCCCCTACTGGTGTGTCGTGATGCGGCTGCATGCGATAAACAGCCTGTCCAATAGACCCTCACCTGATTGGGTGGCAGCTGGCGAGAGCACACCTACAGCCAGTATAGTGGCAGAAAGTGACATGTGAAAAATGACGAGATATCCCCTAAAGAGGAAGAGACATCATTAAACATCTGTCCCAATTCCTATACAATTGCAGTGATTTAGCACAGAGTTAATGAACAAGGGATTCGCTTTCTTAACCCTTATTTAACCAGGAGGTAAATATATAAAATATTTAGCGAGCGTCTTGGCCAAGATTGGTAATACCATGTCGCTACACATTTCAACATCACATGAAAAACACTACATGATGTTGAGTAAAATAACGAAAGAATCACCTGAGAATATGACAAACCTTTTAATACAACAACTTTTAGAGGTCAGGGAAAGAGTCTCAAAATAATTACATTTATTTTAAAACACGAATCTGGACGAGATTCTCAAGTTTACAATAAGTTTGGAATGATTTTATGGAGTGGAGTACTTAAATCCATTCATCCAAATTCATTTCTGCAAAGAGTTTCCAATGTGTTGGTGTAAATGGAACCTAATATTGTCGGATAACCCATTTCCGGTTCGAAAGGCATTTCAGAGGATTGGTTGTCAGAAATAGTGAATACTGAATTTACTATGAAAATAGATAGCAGGAACAATTTTAACGATAGGCCTACACCATACAGCAGCGAGTCACTGTTCACGTTGTTCGGCGGTTACAGTGTTTTGTGTCAAATATCTGCAGACTCGTGGCAGAAAAGCAGTACAAATACACTTAATGAAGCTAGCTAGCATCCAACAGGATTATTTTAACTATTTCCGTGAAAATAGACCATATGTCAAACCCAGGTACACAATTATATGCGCGCTGGCGATTGTATGGTTAAAACGTGTGGTATGATACATTGGCTAGCCTATGTTCAAAATCAGACTAGAGTCTATGGATGATCAGACAGTGATCACTCAACAAGCGATAGCATTCAGTAAAGTGGTGTGTCACTACAATGTAGTCTAAACCTTGGTCGAAATCAAAACATAAATAAACACAGCTCGATATCTATTACAACGAAAAGGTGCGTGAGTCCATCGGCTACATACTATGGTTATAAACTGATGCATAACAACGGTGGCATCTATTAGCTATTGACAAGCTATACAAACAAGCTATGTGTAACATAAAAATGTGTGAATGAATAAGAGGTATTGCCTCGGTAACTACTTACATTCTCGGGAGTCCAGCTCCAACAATCAGGATTATTTCCTGTGAGAAATGCGACAAAAGTGTCAAGATGGGCAGGGCAGAGTAGCGCAGGGTGGCGAGGATCTCATCTCAGTCAGTCAAACTTACTCTGAACAAGAATAAGCCAGTAAACTACTGATCGAGTCGCCAATGCTTGAAACTCGAAAAGGCTATTCTACATCTACGCCGGATAACACCGAGTCGCCAATGAAGTGAACGTCCCGGTCTGAGACTGCTCTACTGCATTTTGTTTTGAGCTTAAACGGATGTAAACTGCGTAGTCAAGTAGGAAGTCAAGTGTGTGTTACAATCACAAACATGTCCCTGGCCCCTCCTCTGGAATGCCCCACTTGCGACATTAACGGTTGTGGTTGTGCCTTTTTAACGTATCATTCCCAAACGGTTTGTCAGAAATGTACAACACCCTAATAGGGAGGGGAAACGTTCTGCTTTCATTGTTACCTGAACCAAAGGCCGATACGAAGACCTGTTCTCAACAAGACAACTTTTGAAAAGGAAGTGTGTTTTGTTCATCTGTCCAGCCACCTGCAGTAGCAACCACCACACATAGAGCACAATATTATGTATGTCTGTGTGTATAAGTCGTTGATGAATGTTGAAACCAAACATTACTTGTCAGTTAACGACTTTTGTAGAACAATTTGTGTTGTGTGTGCGTGTGCGTGTGTGAAACTGAATTTCTTTAGTTTGAAATATCAATTGTTGACTCGTCTCCTATCCTCTAAGATGGAAACTAGTAGTTTGTGTTTTGCAGTTAACGGTCTTTCCCTTTTCAGCCTAAACATCCAAACTAAGAGCTTCAAATGGTAAAACCTTTAGACATTTGTATACGTTACGCATCTGTAATTTGCAATGTGAGCACATTGAGTAGAACAATTGACTGATTTGATTACATCTAGGGTTCAGAGCCTTCTGATACGAGGTCATCGGCAGTTGTCATAGCAACAAATAATGCTGAGTGGACGGCGCCCCAAATGTTTTCATCGCTTGTCTCGTTCCGCTCTTCCTCATCCTTTGCTCTTTGATATCTCCGAGAAGGGAAACGAGAGGGTAACGGACGATGACAGCAGAGAAGAAGATAATGAAACGTTTTGGGACATAACTTCTTAACAGGTCCCCTTAACCACGCGTAGGCAGGTTTGACGTCACTTTGTCTGATAGGCGCTCTCGCTGCAGCACCGAAGAGAGAAGACGACAGAAAACGCGCAGACACAGGTAATGCACGAGCTTGCACAAAGAATACAGACACGTCGCTCGATTTCCGAAACCTTCCAAATGCCACTATCTCTCCCTATGATGCCAAAAGCTGATATAGGCTACATATTCAAGGGCAGTCAATACATTTGAAGCAGCTGTTTTCACTGTTAACGTTTGTTGTCATTGTATCTCGGCAGGAAGACAACTGGATTTCTATCGGAGATCGAACAGCATCCCAACTACTCTCAGACGTGTATCATAGCGTCGTCTTAAATTTCACTCCCTCGCCAACGTCTACACACCGGGAGATGGAGAGCAAAGATAAAACAGTCGGTAAGGAACTTTACATTTACAGACTGCGTGTGGCTGACTGTGAAATGGGTAGTACTTGAGTTTCGGGGATGGTCTTGCGCGGTGCAGTGCGTGGCGCGCCTCTGTGACCAGACTGCGGTACTTGCAGCTCGTTCACAGGACGGGCATCCTCTTGCTTACATAGGCCTTATTGCTGCGGTGGAGTAGCAAGGTGTGGTTTTTAAGCGTGTCTGTGTTTTGCTGCTGCTACGAATCGGCAGCATCTTTTCTGCTCCCTGCTCGCCGATTTGTAGAGAACACGTTCTTCCTATTGCAGAAAATATCTACGACTCCATAAGCCTTTTTAATATTAATCGTTGCTCGCCAAAATTGTCTGCCTCTCGGCGATGTTCACACTTAATTTAGCATGCCAATCATATAGCTCGCATGTCATAATTTAACTTATCTTCGCTTGTCTCACCAATTGTTTTCTAACATTATTCGTGAAAACCTAGTATATGTAGCCTAAGCATTTCACTGAAACAAGAATGTTATATTATTAATAAACATAGATTCATGTATATTTTAAACACATAAAAAGATAATAACAGACCTTTCTTAGTTAAACCCACTCGTCAGACCATATATTATCAAGCACATGCAATTGGTTTGGAAGCTTTGTGGTGGCGTAGCAAAAATATGCACAGGGATGTTAATGCTTTTGTTAAAATTGAGATGGGGTAGACTTTTACCTAGTGTTTTAATTCACTTTTGCCTAATTTTGGCCTCATAGCATCTAGATATGTCACTGTGTTTTTTTAAACTTGTGTTTATGAGCTAATCGAACACCCATCCACACCTATACTACTGGGACGTTCTGAAATACGCTTTTTACTCCATCCTACCCTCGTTTAATACCACTCATCTCTTACCTGAAAACGTTTGACCCCAGATAAGGATCGCAAAAGAGCATAGGACGAAAGTCACCAAGGAGATCGTGGATGATTAACCTACACTTGTATTATGCGATTTAGAACGTGTAGTAAGGCTTATCATCCATGTTGGCGATCAAGTCTTACCGTTGTAATCAACACAATACTATTGCATCAGTATTTTAACGTGTATATTTAATCGTTGCACATCTGAACAGGCCAGATTTAATAATGTAATTCTTCAATAAAACAAACCTGCCACAGTGCTTGTTCTTTCAGTAAAGATGGAGTGTTTTATTGGTTGGTTAAGATATAGTATTGCATCATGACATAACATCATTAGTTTGGCACGACTGCTGTCTGACAATTAATGAAAAAACTTAACATGCAAAACAATAACTACCTGAGACTGGAGACTGATCCAACTAAATAGAATACTATATTTATATAGTTATTACTGGGTCATGGGCTAGTTAATGTCTATAATAAGATGAAACAAAATACTCTAAACAGAGTATACTATTGGAAGGGAGACTTGCATACAAGAATCATACAAGAATGTGTATGTATGTATAAGAATCGAACACGTTCAATAAAACATTTAAATTGAAAAAAACAAGATGAGAGATCAATTACTGTGAAATGACACTGGTTTCATGTGATTATTTTTGTTGAAAACAACAAAACAGAAATATTAAATTATTATATTAAATCATTATTGTTTGTATTACTGTTCAGTAAACAATAAAGTGTGACAGATCATCGCTACAATCCCAAAACTATTAAATATTACCAAAATTTGATAAAGTTAGAGACCATTGGACAAAATCTACATACATTCAGATACAAAAAGAATAATCAAGCTAATATATATCCTATATACTGTATATCCCTGTGCTAAAGATGTATATAGGAAGAATTAACTTACTAGCACTTCTAAATTTAAATATCTTCCAACCAAGGACTTAGATTTGCACCTTTAAAATAGACCCTATCACTTTACATGGCAAATCCCAGCTAATGGATCAAATATGCACATGATTTGTACATCGTTTTATTTGAAGCAACCAGAGAAGCTACAAGACCGATAAACGATTCTGTTTCTACCTTCCGCTTGTGGATCTTCTTCTCCTGTTGGACTCTGCAGAAGATGCCAGAACTGTATGGTAAAAGGTTGTGAAATATTGGATACTCCTGTGTAACTGTCTCTGGTTCGTGTTCACCAAGTTCACGTTTGTGCCTTGAGCAATCTAGTGCCACCTATGGGTCAAAGATGGAGGTGCATTTACGCAGGTGACGTTTGAGCCTTATGTCATATTTTCACAGTGAGGATTCCCTGCATCTAGCCAAATTTATCATGGGTTATATGACGTCAATTTCGGCCATATTGGATTTTCCCACCACGTTGAACTTTATGGAAAAGTATTGAAAAAAATTCACATATTTAGCGTAGATTATTCTCAGTTAAATCCTCACAAGATTTCTCAGATAAATTCTAGATTTTCAAAACAGTTTGTCAGTTACAGACCATTGAAATCTGCAGCAAAGTCCGCAAACAGGAAATGAGATCATATCCCTTTAACCCTTTAATGCATTGACACCAAACTTAACCCACTAACCCTTAAAACCCAAACCTATGTGTACTCAGAACTCTGTTCATCAGACGACGCATGCGTTTTGCGGTGTCTTGTTTAACCATCTGGACTGCATCTTGCCCCTCTAACTGCTGCTTGCAGCTATATTTATGTTTGTTGCACTCTGGGGGGGGGGTGTACAGCTGTCCAATTTCACAGCAGTGAAAAGGTTGCTTCTGGTGTCTAATTGCAAAGTTAGGTTAACTTTTAACCGCCTGTATGGACAGGGTAAAGGGAGATACCAATAAGAGCCTTGGAAGAATTATCATAGGTTGAGTTAGTGGCTAAGTTTAGCGAGTATCAATCAGAAACTGATCAGGCTTGTTTAAGGGCAGCTAAGGTAATAGTAAGATTCAAGCGTTGTTGCTGTCATACAGTCCACAACGGTCGTAACTCAGACATGACCCGTTACTGTAGCATGTTGCGTCGCTGGCTCTCGCATGACAGCCAAGGAGAGGAGGCTGACAAGCAGGAGGGAACAGCCAAGCAGGACAGCGTTGAGCTGGGTAAATATCCTCACTCGTCCCTCCTCTGGATGGTCAAAACGATCCCTCCAGAGTTTCCTATCAGGCTTTTGTTGTTGTCACACAAGGAACATACATAAACACATCTGCATTTCAACGACGACAGAGATCAATTCATACGGTATAGTCACTCTCCTACTGTAAGCCTGGAATTCACACTTGAGAGACGCGAATATGACTGCGGTATGGCGTTTTGGAGTCTCTTGAATCAGGCTGGGATCTTTCGGTAAAAGTTTGAAATATGGAGAGATGAATAGGGTTATGGGTCACCAGGGCTTTTTAATGCCATGATGGTCCCGTCAATTTTTTATATGCCGTCTGGGCATATAAAAACGTCTGGGCGTATTGTGTAGCCTCCGCAAGGTGCACCATGGAATAGGTGGAGAAAGTTAAGGAAAGGGTTTAGATAGGGTTGTGAGGAGTACGGTGTTAAGGAAAGGGTTTAGATAGGGTTGTGAGGAGTACGGTGTTAAAGACATCTTGTGTCATATGTTTTTATGACCGGTAAATGTGTCAAGTCAACTGTGTTGGCATTGTCTCTATGTTAGGTCCGTCACGTTCAAGGAAGGTTGTAATTCTTGCCAGCAAAGAGACAAATTTGATCGTGGTTTAAGAAGTTGTCTTAACTCTTGTTTCCAAGCTTCCAAGCTTTGTACGGTCATCAACACAAACAGTTCCCAGTAGTCATTGGTTCATTAAAAACATGCCATTCTCATGACTACTTCTGCGATTGGCTTTTCCATAAAATAACACAGTAAGATGACTCTTGAACAACTGTTCACCGACTACTATACAGGTGATAAGAAAAAAACAAAAATAAAAAAAAACAATACTTTAAATAAACACTGTGATAAAAAGCCATAAAAGTTTTACATTGAACACAGTGTTAGGACATTATAAGAGAAATGTGTATGACAGTTTACACGATCAGTTAACCAAGTACACAACAAGAGCCAATCACAAAACTGGGATCCTGACAGGGATTTGGTTGGATCCGAGAAGTGGGCAGAGCTACACTGGGCCAGACCCAGGCCTAAGGGCAACGACTGTGTGAACAAGCTAAATGCATGTTGATAGCTCGTCGTAAATAAGACATGTCGACAGCTATATTAGTCGAGCAAGCACACTCATCACATTAACATGGATCGTAGACTAATTCGAGTGTTTTATAACCTCTTCCGAACCGCATTAGAGTCAGGTTGAATTTGCACAGGTTGTGTACCAGAGTCAGTATGCGTGACGAGGGCGAGGTGATCTCCTGACCTTTGACCTTTGGCCTCCTCTTGTCTGTTGGGTTGCAGAGCCACAGTTGAAGGGGATCGTGACTCGACTGTTCAGCGAGCAGGGGTTCTACCTCCAGATGAGGCCGAACGGCACCGTTAACGGAAGCAAAGACGAGAACAGCGACTACAGTGGGTTTTAGCTCATCAACACGACACACCTCCTACTTTGAAGTCACTGCAGATTCTTAGCTGGGCTAAACCGCAGCAAACTGCTATCTGTTAGACTCAGTCTGTTGTCTCTCCTCTGGTATGTGGCTTTCCTGAAGGTTTTCCATGATTCCCTGCTCCAGCACACCTGATTCTAATGAATGGGTTGCTATCAAGCTCTGCGGAAGCCTGATAATGACCCTTCTGGCTTGTAAACACTGACTATTCCTGAAATCTAACCTCTGAAATACTGGGAAACGATGCACTCTTGATCCTGGACATACTGCTGTACTTGCAGTAATGCAGTATTTGTGTTTCACTTTGGAGTGCCAGCTAAATTAATTAGTAAACAAATACAACGTAAATGACTGTTCCTAAATGACCAGATAATCTGTACCCAACACCCTATTGTAAGAACTGAAAACAATCCCACCTGGTTTTATAAAAAAAGATGTTTTTCTTTTAACTAATGTTTAAAAAAAAAAAACATAGAACACTGCAATTCCATGAGGAGCACCTATTGTTCCAGCAGTCTGTCGAATCACCACCTTCACCTCATCAACTCTCTATCACAGGGGTGTCAAACCCTGGTCCTTGGAGGCCGCTGTCCTGAAAGTTTTCGATGTTTCCCTGCTCCAGCACACCTGCTTTTAAAGAAGGGTCATTATCAGGCTTCCACATAGCTTGATAACTACCCATTCATTAGAATCAGGTGTGCTGGAGCAGGGAAACATGGAAAACCTTCAGGACAGCGGCCCTCGAAGACCAGGGTTTGACACGCCTGCTCTATTATATCATTTGTTTGTTTGTTTGTTTTCTTCATGTGTCTCCCCCCCCCCAGCTCTGTTTAATCTCATCCCAGTGGGTTTGAGAGTGGTGGCCATACAAGGAGTGAAGGCTGGACTCTATCTGGCCATGAACGGAGAGGGCTTCCTGTACACCTCAGTAAGAGCATTTCTATTTACACATTGTGAGTATGTGTGTATTAACTGTGCGGAAAATACCCAGATGCCTTTGCCATAGTCAGTTACTGAATGTCCTTACACTGCCGTTTAAATGTGGTGCTTTTGGTTGCACAATGTATATTCGTACAAATATATCAACAGGGCCTCAATACAGTTTAACCACTTTAGGATTGTTTGTTAATAAGAAAGTAACTCACCAGCTTTTGATAGTGACTGTAGGCTTGAATATTCCAGTGTATGACTGTACAAGTTTGGCACATCTGTATTTCAGCTAGATTTATGATACTCTATAATTGTTAGTTTGGATGGTAGCGAGTGTTGCTGAAAATTCAGCAACAACAACAACAAAAGATTTATATAAAATAATAATAATAATAAAATAAAGTTTAAATGTGGTGCTTTTGGTTGCACAATGTATATAAATAAAAAAAATAAAAAAATAGATAGTTGAAAATAGATTTTCAGCAGCAACACTCACCAGAGATGTTCTGACCAGCGTTCAAGTTGGGGCTCTTGCACAGCCACTTAAGGGCCCTGACCTTTTTTGTTTCTCTGGTTTTGACTGTGTTGACTAGGGTTGCCAACTGTCCCGAATTAGGCGGGACATCCCGCTTTCTGAGCCGAATTGATTTGTCCCGTACGGGACCTCACTTGTCCCGTTTTTTTTTTAAACTACTGCGCTGATCTAACCACTGATACAACAGCAGTGCTGATCACGACATTTGAGAATGATCACTGATTCACTGTATTTTTGCACAAAACGAGCCCATCTTTTGTCCCGCATTTTCATAGTGACAAAGTTGGCAACCTTAATCTCGACATAGGACGTAGCTCTATCGTGCTAACACATCAATGTTTATGTTCATAAAGGTTTCATCTGCTAGCCAGTCAGCTAGCATGTACCTAATTACCTAGTTTACCTACTTACTTAGCAAGCTAAGCTTGTCGGCTAGCCTAGCTAGCTGTGTATTAAGGAGGCCTGGGGAGGAGGGGGGGGGGGGTGATTCTACATCCGTTTTTCTTCCACTTTTCTTGGGTTGGGTCGCGGTTTCAGCAGGCTAACCCAAGGTATTCCAGATGTCACTCTCCCTAGCAACGCTTTCCAGCTCTTCTTTGGCGATCCTGATGCGTTCCCATGTCAGATGAAATATGAGCTCGTCAGCGTGTTCTCGGTCTACGCCGGGGGGTCACCTTCCAATCTGACGTGCCCGTGAAACCTCCAGAGGACGGCTCCCAGGAGGCGTTGTAGTCCGACACCAGAACTACCTCACCGGGCTCTTTTTGACGCGAAAGAGTGGCGACTGTACTACGAGCTAACTCCGGACGTCGAGTTTTTTCCAGGCTTGATTAATGCAAAACATTATCTCCAAGATCCCTGGTTGTAGCCAGTAATGGCTGCTGGACAGTCGAAACAGCATTGGCAAGATTCCAACGAGTTGAGAAAGCAAATTCAAAACCCTTCTACTAACCGTTAAATGCATTCATGAAAAGACACTCACCTACGTCAAAACACTCATCTCACCCCTCCCCACCAACTCAGGTCAAGCAGCGGTTTTCCGCCTACACACCACCAGAATAAACGTAGTGAGGGGGACCACTCTCTATTTGCCTCTCAAAATGCTGGTACTTTTGTTGTGTATTATTTGATCTTATTTACCGTTAGTGCTATTCATTTAATACTGATCGCTTTTGATTGCTTTTATTTATTTATTTAACCTGGTAGCAATCTTAGATCAAAGAATGGAGCAATATGAATACTATTGCTAATGAATAGATATGAATGATTATACTATACGAGATTAGAAGTTGTACTATTACTACTAATACTATTATTATGTTCATTATTTCTTGTGACTCCTTATGCAGGACAAATTGAGTAGTGTTTTTAAGATGAACCTGTGACAAAACTAGCTTCACAAGAACAGTATTTTACGTCCTTTTTATCTTGTCTAAGAAGAAACATGTTCTTTGTCTATCCACAGGAAGTGTTTACGGCAGAATGTAAATTCAAAGAGTCTGTGTTCGAGAACTACTACGTCATATACTCGTCAACGCTTTTCCGGCAACACGAATCCGGCCGCGCCTGGTTCTTGGGCCTCAACAAGGATGGTGTTGTGATGAAGGGAAACCGAGTGAAAAAGACCAAACCGTGCTCGCACTTTGTGCCCAGACCAATTGAAGGTGAGCCCGCGCTGGCATCCACTCAAAACACGGTTACAACCGTTACACGGTCAAGGGATCCCATTATCTTCCACCTAGCTCTCGACGCCCGGCTGACATTTTATGAAAGCTTCGATAAAATACGAATAAAAATATTATGTCTCAGCGTTTTACTTTAATATTTGGATACACATCTATACTATGACATTTCGATTTTAAAGTCCAATAAAGATATACCTTGAAATGTTACTTTAGTAATTTTTGCAGTTAACCAAGGGGTCACATCAAATTATCGTCCACCCGAACGAAAGAGTCACGTTTGGCGCTTTGCGGAGATGCTACATGTAAGGGTTCAGAGCATATTTACATACTCAAATCTCAAACTCGGAAGCAGTAATTCGATGTCCAGTAAAATTATATGTGTACCTATCGACGAGTAACTTTCTTTCGTTACTTCCGCATATCTTCTTTAATTCAAATTAACGGAAGAAACGGTCGTGGACGATAATGGGATCTGGAAAGTTTGTGAATTAGAGTGGACAATAATGAGCCCGCTTACTGTCTAAGTCACAGATGTCGCACAGTTCAAAACAAACATTAACTTTGTTCTTTTCATCTGCTCTTGTGTTCTGTCTCTTCTCTCACTCTCATTCCCTTGCGTGCGACACGAAATATCCCAGTTTGCATGTACAAAGAACCGTCGCTGCATGAAATTGAGGAGAAGCAACGCTCGCGTAGAGACTCAGGAAGTCCCACTATGAACGGCGGGAAAGTGTTGGGCCAAGACACCACAGAGCAGGACGGCTCATAGCCTGTGGAACGCCCGTGAAGGTGAACATTTCTTACACCGTGTTCAATAACAAAAACCAACCACAAGAACGAAACAAGAATCCTTGCCTGTGAAATATTTTAGTTAAAAAATAAGAAAATATTTTAAATCAGGACATGGATTTTATGCAAAAGCCTGCTGAGTGACTACAAGAAGTTCATTCTATTTCAAGCCAAACTTTACCTTTTCTTTAATCCCCCCCCCCACGTTAGAATTTCACCAGTTGTTTTTTTTTAATATAAATTATAAATGGCACTTTCACATGCTTTTTGTGTTGTTGAAATCAGAATAATACTAACGTTATTTATCAAGACCTGTTTTTTATCGTTGTTGACAGTATGGTTGTCCAGTGTGGAGGGAGGTTCTGTAGAAGCTTAAGGACAAGACAATGGGCCGGGGGGCCGGGCTATAACAGACTGTGCAATTGGAGTGAGTTAATGAGAGTTCAATGTAACTACACTTAATGCTGCCATGAAACCTTAAGATCCATGTTAGGTAACGTCAGCAAATAGGAGCAAAGTGAATGTTGTGAGGCTTTCCATAGGAGAAGTATGGGGGTAATGGGATTCACACAGGTCAACCAGCTAAAAGACATGACATAGACATCCGGCCATCACATCTAGGTTGTCTCAGCCATTCAGTCCAGCCCTGAGAATAGTTAGGACCTTTGGATCGGAGAACATGGATGCCATGTAGTCGAGGTGGTACACAGAGATGGAGGCCATGACTGAGACTGGCAGATGTTGTGTCAGTGTTTGGGTTGTCAAGGCAGGAGAAGAAACACGATTTTTAAGCGTTTGCAAAGTTTGACCTCGCTACGGTATAGATTACTCTTTGTGATGAAAGCTTGGCTGCTTATCCTGTTCTCGCTGTAGAGTTTGTTATACTTTTGATAGTAGAATCATCACGTTGAACTCCGACGCTGAGATTTGAATGTGGAGAGTAAGCCTGTACTGATGGGAATTCAGGGCTTTGTACGGACAGGAGTTCAATGTAACCATACTTAATGCTGCCACCAAACCCCCTAAGATCCATGTATGGTGACCTTAGAAACTAGGTTGAGGCTACGTTCATTTCTATTTGAACCATGCAGTGCTCTGTTAGAATCACAGACTGCTTTCTCAACATTTATGCAATCTATAACTGTTTGAGACTCAGCATTTCTGTGTGATAAATTGCACTGCTGGGATCACGTATACACTGCCCTAACACATGTAGACATATCATCCACTTCTGGGATCATGTATACACTGCCCTAACACATGTAGACATGTCATCCACTTCTGGGATAACATATACACTACCCTAAAACATGTAGACATGTCATCCACTTCTGGGATAACGTATACACTACCATAACACATGTAGACATGTCATCCACTCCTTGGATAATGTATACACTGTCCTAACACATGTAGACATTTCATCCACTGATGGGATAATTTTCACACTGTCCTAACACATGTAGACATTTCATCTACTGCTGGGATAATGTACACACTGCCCTAACACATGTAGAAATTTCATCCACTGCTGGGATAACATATACACTGTCCTTACACATGTAGACATTTCATCCACTGCTGGGATTATGCACTGCCATTTATTACATTGCCTGTAAGTGTCCATATTATATATTAAAGAGATTTACTTAATTTCACTCACAAAATATGTCTGAGATCTTTCAGATAGAGTAAAGAGGTCAAAAAGTGTGTATTTAATGCGGTGTCAGTTCCCACCTAGGATTTGGTTATAGGTGATGTGTGATGGCTGATTTGACTTACAATTGGAACGTACTCCACTAAGTAGCTGAATGAACCAATCACAAGACACCATACTGCCTCAAGAGAAGTCTTCCATTGTGGAAACGACACCAGCACTAATTGGGAGGATGGGAATCATTTTTGGGAGTTAATCTTCAAAATAGTTGGTAAATGCGACGAGAGCCCAGACTACGTGTGTGTTGGGTGTCTGGTTTAGCAGAGTGGTCCTCTCTTACTGAACGTTTAAATGTAAGGTTCCTTATAGAAATACTATTTTGCAAACCTGGGCTTTGTGTTCACAAAAAATGTTCACCTTTATTGGAACATTTCATATGAATCATCTTAGACCAACAGATCAGTGATAGGTAAATGTGCAGGATGAAAAAGATCAATGAAGATGATGGAATAAATGAGATACAAACACACAGGGAAGTGTCTCAGTGGTTTTATTTGCCCTGTAAAACTAACATGTGTCTCTTTTTCTACAGATTTATAATAAACGGTGTCTCAGAGAGACATCTGCCTAACCAACTTCTGCTCTGTAATGGGATTTCAAGATACAAGTACAATGTATGAGAGGGTCATAGTTGATGGTTGACAAAAAAGGGTCAATAGGGTGAGTTTATGTTAGATTCTTGATACAATGGAGATTAGTTAGGTCAAGAGGGGGCCATTTGGAGACGTGAGGTCTGGGAGAATGAAGGGTATTTATGACCTGTGGGGGGAAGAAGGCCGAATTACTATTAAGAGGAGTTGAATGAGAATGAAGTTTTTTGTCAGAGTGTTTTTTTCTATCCAGTCAATAGAAGCCGGTGAAACATACAACTCTCACCAAAGGATCAACGTTAGTTATGCAAAGTGGCCCATTATGACAGACAAAAGGTTTTATTTATATGTGAAAGCTGCAGATCTTCTACTGACCAATCATACTTGAGCGTGGGTGGAGACTAGACAGAGGAGCTGCCTTAAGAATCAAGTGAGACAACAGTGACTCAACCAGAGAAACTACTGAGAGAGACTCAACCAGAAACAGCAGTAACCAGTCAGAGAACCAACCAGAGACAAACAAGCTTCCAGAGACAAGACAGGATCCAGAGAGACCAGACAGAGAACAAAGAGAGAGCTGAGTCATGAAGACACATCACTGTGAAACATGTGGGAAGAGCTTTTCCTCATCCAGTCACCTTAAGATGCACATGAGGATGCATACTGGAGAGAAACCCTACAGCTGTGAGCTCTGTGGTAAAACCTTTAGCAGGGCTTGTAATTTAACAATCCACCACAGGATCCATACTGGAGAGAAGCCCTACAGCTGTGACCTTTGTGGTAAAACATTTAGCCATGCTAACAGTTTACGAGTTCACCGCAGGATCCACACTGGAGAGAAGCCCTACAGCTGTGACCTCTGTGATAAAACCTTTAGAGAGCATGTGACATTAACAAATCACCGCAGGATCCACACTGGAGAGAAACCCTACTGCTGTGACCTCTGTGATAAAACCTTTAGAGAGCATGTGTCATTAACAAATCACCGCAGGATCCACACTGGAGAGAAGCCCTACAGCTGTGACCTTTGTGGTAAAACCTTTAGCCATGCTAACAATTTAAGAGTTCACCATAGGATCCACACTGGAGAGAAGCCCTACAGCTGTGACCTCTGTGATAAAACCTTTAGAGAGCATGTGACATTAACAAATCACCGCAGAATCCACACTGGAGAGAAACCCTACTACTGTGACCTTTGTGGTAAAACCTTTAGCCATGCTAACAATTTAAGCGTTCACCATAGGATCCACACTGGAGAGAAGCCCTACAGATGTGACGTTTGTGGTAAAACCTTCACCCAGTCTTCAAATTTAAAAATTCATAACAGGATACACACTGGAGAGAAGTCTTACAACTGTGACCACTGCGGTCAACACTTTAGCCAGACTGGGGCATTAACAGATCACCTCAGGACCCACACTGAAGAAAGGAGCTAAACTGTCCACACAGACTTGTTATCTCAAACAAATGAGCTATTGAAAAGTTTCAGGCACATCTATGATAGAAAAACCAATGGGGTGACTTTGTCCCAGCAGTCACCACCTAAGTCAACATCTGTACGACCCACCTCTGGAAGAACTACTGGCCTGCACCTATTGGAACAGCGCATGCAGCAACACTAGATCTACAGTCCAACATGACTGAACACAGGGAGACACTCTACCGCTGTAACAAGGGGAAGCTGTGTCAGATTGGGTAGAATCTTCATAAACGCTGGCTGACATCTTTAAGTTCTAGAAAACCGTTTGGAATTTGGAAAAAGAAACCCGTCAAGAAGCTCTATATCAATTTCTGGTTGACCTCTTTATCTCTGCAACGCTTTAGAGTGGATGTGGATTGTACCATTAACACCCATGGGCCTTGAAAAGACCTGTCTAAGGACATTACATTATATTTCAGTCACTGTACATCACGCAAAATACACCAAATAGTGCACCTAATAAGTACAGCAGATGATCAAGAACCAAACACGCATAATTTACACCATATTTTTTATATTGTCGTTTACTATATTATCGTGTTTATAGCATCACGATTTTGTTTTATTGATGATCTAATAAAGTTTTCATTTTCAGACCATACTTTCAGAGTCAATGTCCTCTTCGGATAAATTATTGTACATTGTCATGTCGTTTTATGAATAGTTGGGCAACTAAAGTGTTGAGGTACACAACTCAATAATGATGGTCTCTTTAGCGAGGATTTGCGAGCAAGTTTGTTTAGGGTCAATGAACCCCATCGACCCCCTTGCTGATGTCGTGACTGCTCGGGCCGAGCACTGTGGACGCCAGGTGTTCAGTTATCAAATTGTTTCTGCCGCTTCACAAAAGGAATACATTTTTAGAACGTTAATTTAAACTGCGACGACATCGCCGAGGTTCATTTGTGTATGGGCAAAATACGTCGAATTATGAAGAGAATTAAACATTGAGGTCTGTAGTCAAATTGAAAATAAAAGTTATATAAAGCCAATCTGTGTCAGTTTGCCGATTGAACTCCCTGCCTTTTCAGAGACCGTAAACAATACAGTCGTTGTATCTTAATCGCTGACCTATCGAAAACAGATTAGCAATAGAGTGTAGCAAGCGACAAGAACAATTACAATAAATTTAGCACGTTTGTCCATAAGGTAATGACAAAACTCTTAGCACACACTTAACACAAGTGTACAAGTGAATGACTGCTTTTTTTGTTGTAAAAATGACTATAGTCACATTTTTTTTTTAAACGCATAGTTTGGCCTGGAAAATTAACCATGGAGGTCAAGTATTGTTGTTGACCCTTTACCTCAAACGTCAGATTTGCATAACGGTCTGGCAGCTGGCACACATCTTAAAGGATCCCAATGTAGATTTACAATACAAATGGGTGTGTTAGTGTTGCCTCATCATTCACACTACAGAACAGATTCTCAATGAGTTGCCACTGAGTATATATGACCATCTGTTGCGTAATCTCTGTGTAAACTCTGTAAAACTCTGTAGTCAGTTCCGCCAGTACCTGAGTGATCGTCTCCACACGCTTCCTCACCAGCAGCTTTCTGGATCTCCATAAGGGCTTCTTTAGGGCATGACAGGGTGAGCTAGAGGTGACGGAACTGTCCCTCACAAAGTAGAGCATCCGCTGCCCTGTGAGGACCTCCACTACCGCCAGGTGCCCCGCGTGGATCCACAGGTCCCGGGCGATGCCACCAGTCCCACGGGAGTGCATAACGGTTCTGACCGGCAGGATCTCTCAGGCCACCATCCAGTTTAGGTCGCAATGTCGTTCGCCAAAACATGCTCGCCGAGTGCGAGATCGCGCACTGGACTCTTCGGCTCCCTCTCCTGCACAAGAGAGAGAAAAAAACTGTGGTTGGTTAAAATTCGCTCTGTCTGCTGTTCAAGATTAAAATCTTTCAAAAAAACATCTTAAAATCATGATGAGATAACAGACAACCCTGACGGTGTTATGCCACCCAAAGCAGATTGAATGACGAGTTTTAAGAATTTTGAGTTGAGAAGAACGTGTTTTTTTGTTGTTGTTTTTTTACATTACTGACATAAATCTCTTGAAATTGTAAAGAAAATGTATATATAGTGGAATAACTGTCTCCTCTCCTTCACCTTGTTTCAAGCGGGTGGCGCGCGCTTCCACCGAGGAGGTGCTTTAGGTGAGTCCTGCTTCGGGTGGTACAACACCGGGACCGCGCAGATCTGATCGGGTGAATTACCGTTTCTAAAACTGTGGTCATTTCGCTGGCTAAAAGTTAAATAAAAAGTTTCAAATCGAAGTGTAAAAGCGTGATGGGTCTCCAGATCAGTCATGTCGTCTTTTTTTTATAAGACTATCCCTCATCTGTGGCTGTGCGGAAGTCAATCAAGGTCCTCCAAATCTTTAAAAACAGTCAGGTTTTGTGCTAAAATGTCCTAAAAACGCGAGAAAGCGTTCTGAATAGTATGACTTGACATGAACCTTCCTTCACCCAGCTACATAGACGGAACCAAACCACATCGCTGTCATGTTTTTTTGTTTTATTGAGTAAAAATCTGACATGAACACGTGCAGACTAAAAACCAGTGTAACAAATTCACCACGATCCTAAAAGGTTTGAAAATTAAGAGTCTGCATACAGCTGTAAAAAAATATGGCCTCTCATTCTGGAGACCCTTGGTTAATTTTTGTCTGTACAGAACACGGCTTTGGAAGTTTGCACGCTTGTCTCAATCACAGATCTAACAAACACAACCCATGTTAGTTGTCTGCCATAGTCTAGTTTGTGCAAAAAGTCGTGATGTCGTTCCTGAATGATCCTTTTATTGTTGTACATACACACCCATTCCTCTGCTACTGCGTATGGCTTTTATAAATCAAAGCGTTCACAATACGTCAGCAGTTTAAACCATCTTTACACTGTAAATGTCATTTCCATAGTCCATAACTTTACATTGAAACTAAAAAAGTTTTTTTTGGGGGGGGAGGAGGAGGAGGAGGAGGGGGAGGGTTTCAGAGAGGAGACAGAAATGAAAGCTGGATGAAGGAGGCTGCTTCAGGCTAGGATGGAAGTCGTCCAGGAGGCTGCAGTGCTGAGCTCCTCCGAGTCGCGTCGTCACCCTGGTCCGAGTCACAAAAGCCCCAAGGACACGTCACCGTCACCGTGTGACCTCCTCTCTCGGCTCGTGTCAGCGGCGATGCCGTCCGTGCCCTGAGTGACCGCCGCCGCCGTGGTGCTTGCTCTTGTGAGCGCGCTCTCTCTCTCGCTCGTACGAGCGGGACCTTTCCCTCCGCTCGCCGCCCCCGCCGCGGTGGTGATGGTGACCTCCGCCCCTCTCATGCTTGTGTTTCTTCGAGGAGGAGAGATCTGACGAGCTACGCTCCCTCTCCCGCTCTCTCTCGCCCTTGAAGGGCGAGCGCGACCGTGAGCGGGATCGTGAGCGCTTCCTCTTGTGGGCCCCTCCTCCGCCGCTGTTGCTGCGGCGACCCGGCGGCTTGGGCTCGCTGTTGCCGTGGTGACTGGGCTTCGGCTTGAGGTGGGGTAGCAGCGGCGAGGGCGGGTGTCGCCGTGGCGACGGGCTGCGGCTGTGGGACCGAGAGCGGGAGCGAGAGCTGTAGGTGCCCGAGCGACTGCGTCTGCTGTTGTAACTAGGGGGGAGGAGGGGGGGAGAGAAGGGGAGACAGGAGAGAGGCGGTGGTGAGACAGGCCTGCACCCAACTCATTAACTCCTAAACTCCACTGCTGAAAGATTCAGGAAAGGTGTCTTACTGTCTGCGGGGAGAGCGAGAACGCGAGTGAGAGCGCGTTCTAGAACGGGAACCACTCCCACTCCTGCTGTTCCGACCAATCCTGGCCTCCTTCCTCATCCTGAGACAGGGGGGGTAGAGATGAGACGTCACACTCAGATAAGATGTGTGTGTGTGTGTGTGTGTGTGTGTGTGTGTAGTAGTAGTGTAGCAGCAGCAGTAGCATGTGTGTAGTAGTAGTAGTAGTAGTAGTAGTAGTAGTGTGCAGCAGCATGTGTGTGTAGTAGTAGTAGTAGTAGTGTGCAGCAGCATGTGTGTGTAGTAGTAGTAGTAGTAGTGTGCAGCAGCATGTGTGTGCAGTAGTAGTGTGTGTGTGTGTGTAGCAGCGTGTGTGTCTCACCCGTTGTGTGGACTCTTAGAGCCCTGTGCTCGGCTGTCTGGCTCCTTCTTGACAGGTTTCAGGTTCTGAGGGTTTGGGGACTTCTCCTCTGACTTCACAACATTAGGAGAACCTGAGAGAACACGAACACACACGTCATCCTGTGGTACTGGACCAAGCTGCAGTCTAATCGACTGAACAAGGAAGACATTGGTTACAACAGGAAGTGCTGATTTTGTGGGTACTGATTTTGTACTGTCGTACATATGGTCAACGGCACTTCAGAACATTAATCTGCTGCCATTTGTGGCCAAGACTCCTTCAAAAAAACAAAACATGGCGTCTCAGCAAGCAGGTTATCCTGGTTGAATCCAGGTTAAAGGAAGAGTAAAAAGGTTGCTCTCACAGGGTTTGGATCCAGGAGAGAAGCCTCCCAGGGCAGAGAGAGCAGGAGTCCCATCAGGGTTCAGGCCCTTGGCTTTTAGTTTGGCCTCCTGCAGGAACATCTTCCTCCTCTCCACCTCCTTCTCCAGGTGATCGTAGTTGGGCTGAGGAGACGCAGAAAGATGCCATCATGAGCCTCCAACCGGTAGGAAAGGCTTTGGTGGAAGAAGACGGAGCTTGGAGCGGACAGTGTGTGTGTGTGTTACCTTCTTTGACAGTGTGTGTTTGTGTGTGTTGTACCTTCTTTGACAGTGTGTGTGCGTCACCTTCTTTGACAGTGTGTGTGTTGTACCTCCTTTGACAGTGTGTGTGTGTGTGTGTGTTGTACCTCCTTTGACAGTGTGTGTGTGTGTTGTGCCTCCTTTGACAGTGTGTGTGTGTGTGTGTGTGTTGTACCTCCTTTGACAGTGTGTGTGTGTTACCTTCTTTCTGGTGTAGAGTTTCAGGGTGGTCAAGCAGATCTCCTTTATCTCCTCATCAGTGGCTCCGAATAGCAGATACCAGTGAGGTCTGGAGGGTAGGGGCATCTAGAGATTAAAGACAGATTAGAGCAGGATTAGAGATTAAATAGCTAGATTAAATTGAAGATCGAAATGATACAAATAGCTTCTTTCCGCAGGTCATGATTTTAAACAAAACACCTTGAGTCATGCACTTGATTGTTTTTAATGACCCCTTTCACTGATCAGTTATTCATCGTAGTGTTTTACAGTTTTAACTTTACAGTCTTATTGTGTTTTGTGTTGTTTTCTCTTGACGTGGTTGAGCTCCTGCGCTCCTTTTTTAGCTCATTTTTCCGATGTGGTTTGTAAAAAAATGTAAAATGGTGAACTATACTAAAGTATGTCGAAACAGCGAGAGGTGGCGTGGAAGTGGAGGGCACTAGGACCCACCTGAAGAGCCCGGGCAGCCAGGAAGATGCAGGCACAGGCGATGGTCTCAGCTTGGAACCTCACGAACACATTGGTCCTCAGGCTGTCGTTCATGTAGTTCCTACGACACACAGGAGACACATACAGAAAGCATGGCACCTTCGCCCCCACTCTCACCCCTCTGTCCACCAACCCCCCCCACATCATCCCAGCCCCTGATCCACAGCTGTGGTCGCCAAGCCCAGCAGGACCCAAAGAGGGAGAGCTCCGAGCTTGAGGCAGGCTTTTCGGACAGTCCCAAGCCTTGAGCAGCTTGCCCTCCAGCCCACCCTATCCAGCCTGGATCTCAGGCTGGGTGGGTGGGAAGTGACGGCAGTGCAGGGCTGGAGCTAAAGCCTGCCCCAAGCCACAGCTGTGTCCAAGGCTGAGCTGGCTAACCTCAAGCTGGAGGACAGTGACACTGCAGTAGAACCAAAACACACACACAGAAATAGAGACTCTCTAGGTTAACTTTGTCCTTCTCTCTCTCTCTTTCTCAGGTGCCTCCATATAGGGCAGGGGTCGTCCATGCACAACGGATGAGAGGCACTTCCAGGGTGACTGGGCCCTGTCAGGGCAGAGGGCTGTACCACAGACACATCTTACCATACTGTGAACTACATTCAGGCCTGCTCCACCCCTAGTGTACACGCTCAACTGCACCCCTAGTTTAGACACTGAACATGTGGATAATGTCACATGCTTACAAGTGCACATGCAGACATACAGGGGAGAGGGAGAGGAAGGGAGGGAGAGATGGGGGGAGAGAGAGGGGAGGGGCAAGTTAAGTGGGTAGGGGTTAAATGCTGTGATTGGAGGGTTTGAACAGCTGTCATTCCATGTCTGTGACAGAGGAGCTTGAGCAGAAGTTGACAGCTCAGACTGGAACGATGGAATGAAATGCTAAACTAAACCAAGAGTACTAACCCATCCCGCTCAGAGCTTTCACACGCTGAGCGTGACCAGGTAGCAGCAAGCGCTACCACGACTAGATGGGAGATAAGCTGCTAGGCTGAGGGAGTGAGTGTCGACTGCCGCAGCGATCGTCGCAAGCATCTATGCTCCAACAGGAACATACATGTCGCAGAGGGACAGAAGCGGATGGAGTGGTAATACCTTTCTGTGACCCCACCCCCCCTCCAACACCAATATCCACCCCCAAAAAACGCCTACTTATCCCGAGTGAAACATAACAGGGCAGACAACAAACAACCCTAAACACTGTCTCCACTCTACAGTTCTTATTCCATGCTCCTGGTGCCGTGAGAAGACCCCCGAGTGTGTGCGCCTCCACAATCTTTAAAAAAAAATACAAATATATTTTTAAAAAAGAGGCTAAAAACATCTTAAAAAAAAAAAAAAAAATCAGACAGACAGAACAATGGAAGCAGTTGAGCAGCTTCCTAGTACTGAGGTGTTGGAGGCAGCACACCCAGGGGGGTCTCCCCCAGGCAGGTGTGGGAGCGCTGGGGCACTGAGCTGAACTGGCTCTAACAGAGACAGGACAGTGGATACTGAAAGGCTGCAGGGTGACTGGAGAGCCGGGTCCTGAGCAGGAAGATCCGGACGCGAGCTCGTCTGGAGACCACGGCAGAGGGGACAGGATACAGGTCAACAGGTCACTTACAACTACTGCATTTACACATACCCAGAAAAACGGTTACTTCTAATATTAGATCAATGTATGTACTTCACTTCAAACTTCTGGTAAACTAAAAATTAAAATAAAAAAACGAAGTAGAATGCAGTTGTAATCAAATCTAAACTACCAGAAAAAAATCTTTAAAACTGGTAACCTTGGAAGCAAACCAACAAAAACAAAAAATACAAATCCTTTGGACACCCCAAGAGAAAACATGATGATGTTGGCAGTTGGAAAGGCCCGCCCCCTTCAGTGATCTCGCCACAGAGCTCTCACTGGGATTGGCTGTCTGGAGAAGGGCAGCCAACCAATGGGGGGGAGCTTCCTGAGGTCATGTGGTTGGAGGAGGCAGAGTTCAGAGGTTCTTTATGAGACTTACCAGCATGGACTACCCTTTAATCAAAGAGTAGAGAGAAAGGACAAAGTTAAACTGAGTTCCCCCAGGCACCAGAAGAACCAAAGACTTTTATTTTGAAAAGTCATGTTAGGACTGAGGCGCAAAAAAACAAGTTGGAAGAAACAAACTGATCCATCAGAGAGTTAGGTGAAGGATTACAAAGGGTGGGGTGGGGTGGGGGGTACTGGGGACATGAGGCGGGGTGATGGGGGTTAGAGCTCCACTAGTAGGAACTTACCAGGCGGTCTGGACCAACGTTTGGTTCTTCTCACATTCCAGGACTTGAAGGTACATGACGATGATCTGGAACGACAGAGACACATTATGTAACGACTGTCAGTCGGGCACAGCGGCAAGGACAATAACACAGACTGAGGCGGGTGGAAGATAAGAAAGTTCTAGAACACGAGCAGCCATGGCTGTTTCCTGTCTGCGTCGCTAAGCAACCGTTTCCCACATGCTGTTTGTCATGTTGCACAATGATGTCAGTGACTGATGAATCTGAACAGCGTGTTTGGAACAGTTATATAACCTGGTGAGAATGGGGCAGGGTGTCGGGGGTGAGGGTGCGTGTAGGGCAGGGGTGTCAAACCCTGGTCCTTGAGGGCCGCTGTCCTGAAGGCTTTTGATGTTTCCCTGCTCCAGCACACCTGATTCTAATGAATGGGTTGTTATTAAGCTCTGTGGAAGCCTGGTAATGACCCTTCATTAAAATCAGGTGTGCTGGAGCAGGGGAAACGTCGAAAACCTTCAGGACAGTGGCCCTCGAGGACCTGAGTTCGACACCCCTGGTGTAGGGGGTGAGGGTGCGTTTGAGGGGTGGGCGTAGGGGGTGAGGGTGCGTGTGTGTAAAGGAGCATGCGAAGGAGCAGCAGGAACAGAACTCACCTTGTGAGGATGCTTGACGTGGACACAGAATCCCAGCTCCTTCAGAATCCGCCGTTCAGCTTTGATCACTTGGTTTTTGGTATTTATGTAGTTCTGATCAAGAATCAGTGAACTTGCACTCCTAGTTTTGCAAAAGAATTTAAATGACAAAAAAAAAAAAATGTGGATGTTTCTCCCGCTACTTAATATATGATACAAGGAAAATGCCCTTCTGTTATGACTCCTTTTCCTTCCAACCAACTAAAGCACACGGTCCAGCAGGATTATTCTGGGGGCCGGGGGAGGGGGGGACAGGAGGGGGGCCGGGGGGACAGGAGGGGGCCGGAGGGACTTGACTTCTGACGTGTCAGGCAGAGCTTTGGGTGCCACTGGACCAGGTCAGCCTCAAATCACCACGCTTCACAGGTTTCACAAAAATATCATCACACACACGCGCACACACACATGCGCACACACACACACACACACACACCTCCACAAAAATGAAAGCACAATTGTTGCATCCAAGTCAATAACTGGTCACTAATATACATCTACATCTCCTCTGTTGTACTAAATGTCATCTAACATTTACTACAACAAAAGAAATCTGAAAATTGTGCACTAACATGTCTATGTAGGCAACAATGAAGGCAACAAGGGCAAATTGCAAGAAAAACTGCTTTAAATAAACAGATTCATGCATAAAAGCAGCGCTATGTTATATGGTGCTGAATGTCTTGCTCTGCCAGGACACACTGCAATGTTCTAGAACACTAGCAGTACAGCTGATTCCTGTCTGTGAGTCACACTAACCAGAACACTGCTGTTGGAGGCAATTCTTCTCCAAGCTAATTAAACCTCATCTTGTGCTTCAAATAGTGTTGTGCCTCATTGAATCGGGCCAAAGGCTATGATTGGACGTTTGTGTAAACTCACACGGCCAATGAAAGTCCTTCTTTTGTTGGTCAGGGTGTGTATGCAACTGGCAACACATCAGAAGACCTTTCACAAACTAACTGCTAGTGAACACCATTCATTGCTAATGGTTTGTAAGTTCTAAATGATCACACTATTCAGACACTACTTACATAAAACCAGCGATATTATTAAAACTATTAGGTGCAACTAAAGATGCCACATAATGAGTAACTTATATACATATATATCAATATAATTTATATAGATATATAGCATATATATTGTTCAAAACAATATCAAAAATGAAATAGACTTAACAGATTAACAAACTTGCCTTTAAAATATACATATTGATCATTGTATGACTGTATAAACCTAGATCAAACAAGGCCAAATTGTTTGTCTAGCATTTGCCTTAAAGTCATTAATGACCCTTTCAACACCACTTAACTTTTAAACTCTGACAGCCTAATAATATATTTACTGGAAATTCCCTTATTATTTGAACGAATCCAAATGCGTAACCCTGGTCCACTAGTATCTTTGAAACTGGAGCATATGTCCACAACCAAAGACGGTTGATCCCTTTTAAATACATCAAGTGTTCTAAGACAAACAACTCCAATCCTCTTAAACAAAGAAAGCTGCAGACATGTCACCAAGTGCACACGAGAAGTGACGCTATTTCTGTGAAAGCCATGAATGAAATTCGGTGAATGAGGAGGTCCTGAATATTGATTAGTGCATATAGTAGTCAAGACTACATTACCCAGGATGCACCCAAGGCTTATACTGAGACTCAGGAGTCCCCCAGGGAGCCCTGAGGGGCCTAGGACCTGTGGCCAACCTGTCATCCCCGATCTCAAGGGCCCCGCGGTGACTCATGACCACGGGCGACTCCAACAGGAGGGAGGGGGGTGGGGGGGGAGCGACACCTCATGGTTGTCATGCCGACTGCTTCATCGCTACGTACCATTCCACATCACCCAGGGTTTGGTAAATGTAGCTGGTCGCTGTTAGTTGGTTGCAAGGGAAAAGAGAACCCAAGTTAATACCACAGTTTTCCAGTTGACAGTGAACAGATCTGTTCTAGGTTTATGCTCTGGTCTATAGACCACAGGCACACTAGCAAAAACACTGGTGTGCCTGGACTTGCACTGTTCAATTTAGGCCAAAAATGTTTCGGTTGTTAATGTTTGGACTTGACTCATCATATCTACTTGATTAAGTAGATAGCAGTGAATACATGGCTACCATTGATCAGTGTAGAGGAAACTGAAAAGTTTTGAAATGGTTTAGAGTACATGGATCAACAGAAGGGCACTTTCAGGTCAAGAACATACATCAACATCATACAATTACTAAACAAGGAAATGTCACCAGTTTACTTATGTGACGCTACATGGAATAGATTATACAACATGAACATTGTCCAACAAAGACTTAAATTGTCAAAATACAAAAGATCACATTACTTTGTGATAATTTTCAATGTTGATATTTACCTTTTGCCTCGAATCTGCCGCAGGTGATGGAAAACATTGATTACGTCTCTGATTCGTCTCGGGGCTTCTTCAATCTTGGAGGCCAAATTGACACAGGCCATGGCGACAATCTGACAAAACACAAAAGGATATGGAAATATTGAAGGCGGTTATGACCGTGATATACCAACATACGGAACACGTTTCCTTCTTTAAACGTCTATACATTCCTGGTATTATGTGACATGCAATACCAACGGCATACGTCATTGTACCTAGTTACAGTAAACCTCAACATGGCGGCCGCAGTAAACGCATTTGTTACGACAAGCACAGTATGATTCAGCTAGATAGCACTAGCTACTTCAAACTACAAGTGACAGTTACGTTTACATACCTCGAAGCTGTGTTTCACGAACGACTTGGAGTAGAAAAACCGATGAAAGAGAACTTGCCCAGTAGCCATTGCCACCTGTTAAGAACAAATATAAATACACAAATGAACCTTACACTTTACGTAGTATCGCAAGCCTTACACAATGGGCATCCGCCATTTTGTTTAGCTACAATGTCTCAACACGGCTATCTGCTGGATAACAAATACAAAGGGTTTCCGGCCAATGTAAATGTATAGTCTTGTTATATTTTATAGCTGTTATCAAATGACCAAAGTACTTAGCAAAACAATGGACTTTTGAGATATATTCGAGTCTCGTAAGCGAACAAACACGCCAGCTAGCTAGCTAACCATAACCGTCAAGTCGATTCTCGTTAGCGCTACTTAGGCTAGCTACAATGCGGCCTAGCGATTAGGCCTTGTTCTGCGTACCTTCAGCGTGACTGCTAGCTAATAATAACTTTGGCTAATTATACAGCACATGCATCTCAGGGTCTCGGCTCAGCATCTGAATTTATATAGAGCCAATATTTGACACTGATGTTATATTTTGCGTGTTTACCTGTGGCAAACGGAGAAGAATACCAGCCGATTGAATCAGTTCACATCCCAGGATTCGAAGGTCGGTTTCTATACGCAGGTCGAGTCCATCGGACATTGACGGGGTCGGCGAAAGCCTTTCCTCTGGTATAAGTGAATTGTCGATAGTAAGGTAAACTTCCGAATATACTCTGTCGCCGATAAGAATTCCATCGTTATTCGTAGACGTGTTGGTAACAGCGGAGAGAGGACCAGCGGCCATGTTCGCCCTGAATGCACACAAACACGACAACGCGGCCGGGAAAATCTTAACGAACGGTGAACGACAGAGCGAGATTGACGTCAGCGCACTGACGAATAACCACTGCCGGTGTACATTCGCACAACCTCAGATTGACATCGTATGAAGAAATAGCTCGACAAGCAGGCGTTAGAATAAAGCATTTAAACAATTATAACGTGCATAGATTTTATAATTACAGAATGCATTCCAACAAAATAAATGAAAAGTAACAAAATTCCATTTCAAATAGCATTTTGTCGTAATTTGATTGGTCTTGTCTGAATATTCGACTTTTTGTACAGTATGTTCCCACGTACATTTTTTTCCACTAAGTTTCAACACAAACAACCCGAAGGCTCCGGTCTCGAGGTGTGGCAGAACGGAAGTTCTAACAACGCTGTTTACGGGAAACCTGAGATTTTTCTCCGAACGTAAATCAATCCGCTCTTAACATTGTCGTCAACAATTAAATTACAAGGCAAAAATGCCAAAGGTCGTAGGTACACTGTACCAGGTAGGATAAAGATAAGTTATACTGTATTTCTTCAGGTCGTAAATCCAGGTTTCTCATGTCCAAAATAACCAACTGAAATAATATTATTTTAAATGCACTTTTAAGTGTATATGGGTAGATCCACAAGTACTGGCTGTAAGCATTGCCAAACTATTATCGTCTGGCTTTACTATGACTTGTCAGGAGAAAAAAAATCCCAGAGAAACAAAGTAACCTACACATTTGTTGTTTAATTTGCTGTGGAGTTAAACAATCCTGATTTGGATGTTAGAAGCTCCTTCCAAAGACTTGCAGTACCCCACAACACCCACAAGGGCGCGATATAAGTTCACTGTTGGAAGACTGTTCCTGAAATATCCTTATCAAAACCCGTTCGCACGTGGGCTGGAAAACGTTGATGATTGTGTTGTGGCAACACGCAGTACAGTGACCTTGGATCGAACGCACAACAACCGGATATTGCGCAGCTGTGTGTGTGTTTTTGTACACTGTACTGAAGCGACCTAGGCTACATGTGACTCATTAACCAAATAAAACCATGTCTTGAAATAAACCATCCCATAGGCTAAGTGCGACATCAAACATGAAATTACAAGTATCAAACACTGAAGTCAGAGTAGCTGTAAGGGTTGTCTGGGTAACGGATTGGTGCGTGCATGTGCGCCGTCTTACAGACGTACGGCACAACGCCGCTAAACTGAGACGTTATTGTCCGTGTCATTAACCTGCATGTACACCAACACTTTTTGCCCACACACGTACGCCGTCGCCACGGATACGAGAATACTGAGCGTTCTTTCTTTGGTTTCCGGGGCAACGCTAATTACGGGTGTGGGCGGTCTCACGGGACTGAAGAAATTCCGGTGCGGCCATAAAAAACTCCCTCTGACGAACAAGGCGTTCGTTATACGCTCACTTCCCCCTGCGTGTGTTCTGTGACACACTCACATTCCCAGAAGGCAAGGGTGCAGGCCTGTTCTTCTGTGGTAATAACTCCGTACGTGACCTGATCTCTCCTTGTGGATTCCTCCCTGCGCACTGGGATGAGGGGGAAATTCGGACAACACACTGACATGATAAGCCACACTTGATAATAGCCACGTTGATAGATGTGTTTGGGGATTTACGATGTTCCGTTTGGGTTAAAACACTGGTGGCCTTTTACACTGCTGCGTTCTCCATCACCTGAACTGAGACTGTCATCACACACGCAGACAAATACACACACACAGACTCATGCAGACACACGCGAACAAACACACACACACAGACAAACACACAAACACAGACACACACACACACACATACAGACAAACACACACACACACACGCAGACACAGACACACACACACACACATACAGACAAACACACACACACACACGCAGACACAGACACACACACACACACACACACAGGCCCAAGGGCTTATTAGAGGGTACTACTAAAGGAAAACATTGAAGGGATAGAGTGGGTGAGAAAGAGATTTGAATGAGAGATCACGGGGTGAAAGGGGCAATGAAAAGACAGGTCAGGTCCAGTGTTTATGACTTTCTGGCTCGCGTTGAAAGACCAGCAACCTTCAAAGCCCCAGGAGGAGGAAGTGGAGGTCACGGTATCAGGAAGTCAGACAGGAGGCTGTTGAGGGGATGAAAGGAGAGGTCACAGGTCGAGAGTGCATCTGGAAGGAGTGTAAGTTAGCTATGCCACACACACATACACACACACACACACACACACAGATGTACACAATTAGAATCTTGCGCTAGGGTTCTAGATGTCAATAGATGTGTAACAAGTAAGTAGGTATGGCGGATAGTCTACAGATGCAAGCCGACTGCGTGCGTATGCGATCATGCCGAAAAATGTCAGAGAAGACAATACAAATATCGTGGGACAGAAAAAGAAATCACACCTACACGGAATCCCGTCGTCGTGGTAACGCGCCAAACCCCTTGCGGCAGTTGACGCCTGTGGGTTTGGTGGTGTCAGCGCGATGGAATGAACAGTCAAAATAACCTTCCGAAGATTTTCCGCTAATCTTTAATCGTTCGAAACAGCTCAGAGAATGCCTTGTCCTCAAAAATGCGCGTCATTGCTTGAGAGACTGGACATAGTCGCTAGCATTCATGGGTGTCAATCATTGTGGTGGTAAACAAGTATATGGCAGCCAACCATACGCTTACAGTGTGTCCTTGAGTGTGTGTGTGTGTGTGTGTGTGTGTGTGAGACAGACACATGTACCGAGAGAGAGAAAGGGGGAGGGGTCAAACAAAAAGCTTTCCATGTGTGCCAGTAAGCACGGAAATTAGTTCCATGCCACGCACACTCCCCCTTTACTCCAACCCTGCCAACTCATCCCAAACAGAGAAGAGGGAGAGGGAGGGAGGGAGGGAGGAAGGGAGGAGGGGAGGAGGGGAAGGGAGGGAGGGAGGAAGGAAAGGAGGGATGGAGGGAGGGAGATGGAAAGACCTTGCATGGAGTGAATGATGTCAATAACACAAGATCAAAAGAGAAAGCTCAGTGGGTTAGTTTGCGTGTGTGTGTGTTTTCATGTGTGTTTGCGTGTGTGTGTTTGTGTTTGCGTGTGTGACAGAGTTTTCATCTTGGCTTGGTGTCTCTCCACGGGTGGCAGGGGATGTGATGTCGTCGTCCCCCTCCCCCCTTCCCCCTCCTCTGGAGTGTGTGTGTCAGCAAGTGTATGTGAGGAAGAGTGTGAGAGGAAGCAGGCGCATGACTGCTAAGTGAGGTGAGGCTGTGTGAGCAAACAGGAGCGTTCAGGAGGAAGGCTCGCTGTCTCCTGAGGGAGATGGTGGAGGAGCCCTGTTGTCTAGATGTTGCCTCGATGTGTCGGTGTTTGTTTGTAAACAGCATTGTGCCGCATGTCCTGTAGCGCTTCTTTGTCCACCTGCCACTGTGCGTGCAGATTATGGCTCCGGTGTGTCTTTTGTGTGTGTCACCTGTGTGTGTCTCCTGTGTGTGTCTCGTGTGTGTGTGTGTTTCCTGTGCGTTTGTCTCTCTGTGTGTGTCTCCTGTGTGTGTTGCTCTGTGTGTGTGTGTGCACGCATGCTTGTGTGCATGTGTCTGCTGTGTTTGTGTGTCTCTGTGTGGTGTGTGTCTCCTTGGTGGTGTCTCTGTGTGTGTGTCTGTTGTGTGTGGTGTTCCTGTGACGGGTGATCTCTTGTGGTGTGTTGGTGGGTGATGTGTTGTGTCTCCAGTGTGTGTGTGTGTGCACTAGAGTGTGTGTGTGTGTGTTCTGTGTGTGTGTGTCCTCCTGTGTGTGTAGTGTGTGTGTGTCTCCTGTGTGTGTGTTCTCCTGTGTGTTGTTGTCTCCTGTGTGTTGGTGTGTGTCTCCTGTGTGTGTGTATGTTTGGTATGTGTGTGTGTGATGACTGTGTGGTGGTGTGTGTGTCTCCTGTGTGTGTGTGTCTCCTGTGTGTGTGTGTGTGTCTCCTGTGTGTGTGTGTCCTGTGTGTGTGTCTACTTCCTCCCCGTCATTAGCTTGACCTTTTGCTCGACCTTGTCCACAGCACCAGCACTTAGTCTGGGCAGCATCCCCCCTCCCTCTCTACTCGCCCCACTCTCCTCTCCCCCCAAACCGCCATGCCAGGACGCCACGCTCCTCCCCCCTCCTCCCGCCTCCCTCCCCCACACCCCTCTGTCTCGCCCTCCCCGGCCCGTG
>BROE01000005.1:2775696-2784247 GCA_036571765.1 Plecoglossus altivelis | reverse complement strand
GCCTCTCCTGGAGTAGCTCCTCCCCCAGGCGAGAGGCGGCGTTGCCTAGGCGCTGAGACTCCTCCTCCAACTGTTCCAACTGGGGATCGTACACACACACACACACACGCACACACACACACACACACACGCACACTCAGACCGTTAGATCAGACAGGACATCCCAAGGGACACCAGTGGTCTGCAGCGTGTTCACATGCTGTCATATTTAATAACGCATTATAGAGTCTGAAACAACTCAAACATTATTGATTTGCAGAAGTGTGTTTTTGCAGGCAAATAAAGTCAGACTCCATATGTAGGTGCAGAGTGTTTTGTCCTATAATGTTGCCCTCTTTTCTACACTCAGATCTACAAAATTCTTCTTTGTCTGAATCTGTGTGTGCGTTGTGTGTGCATTGTGTGTGTGTGTTGTGGGAGCGTTGTGTGCTAGTGTGTGTGTGGTATGTGTGCATTGTGTGTGTGTGGTATGTGTGCATTGTGTGTGTGTGGTATGTGCGTGTGTGTGGTATGTGTGTGTGTGTGTGGTATGTGTGTGTGTGTGCATTGTGTGTGTGTGGTATGTGTGTGTGTGTGGTATGTGTATGTGTGTGTGTGTAGTATGTGTGTGTGTGTGGTATTTGTGTGTGTGTGGTATGTGTGTGTGTGTGTGGTATGTGTGTGTGTGTGTGTGTGTGTGGTATGTGTGTGTGTGTGTGTGTGTGGTGTACCCTATCCCAGCCTAGGGCTCATGGAGGCAGAAGCCCTCAGAATCACTTCTGGATCAGTGAAACCGCCACCCTCCATCTCCCTTCTACCAGTGACTACCACACACACCATTGAACACACACACACACACACACAACATACCCAACACACACACACACACAATACCACACACACACACAACACGCACACACACACACACAACACACACACACACATACACACACACACACACACATACCACACACACACACACACACACACACATACACACACACACACACACAGGCACATACACTCCCCCCACAGGGCCATGGGACCTTTGTACACACACGGATCAGACAGCCATTACACCCAGGAACAAAGAGAGTCGTGGCCTGAAATTCCTGGAGGGCAGACAGACACAGGGAGGACAGACAGACAGATAGAGGGAGGATAGACAGATACATAGAGGACAGACAGACACAGGGGGACAGACAGACACAAGGAGGACAGACAGACAGGTACAGGGATGACAGACAGACAGGTACAGGGAGGACAGACAGACAGACACAGGGAAGACAGACAGATACAGGGAGGACAGACAGACAGGTACAGGGAGAACAGACAGACAGGTACAGGGAGGACAGACAGACACACACATGGAGGACAGACAGACAGACACAGAGAGAACAGACAGACACAGGGAGGACAGACAGACACATGGAGGACAGACAGACAGACACAGGGGGACAGACAGGTACAGGGAGGACAGACAGACAGACAGACAGACAGACAGGCAGACAAACAGACAGACAGACACAGGGAGGACAGACAGACACAGGGGGACAGACAGCCACGTGGAGGACAGACAGTCCGACACAGGGAGGACAGACAGTCAGACACAGGGAGTACAGACAGACACGTGGAGGACAGACAGACACACAGAAAAACTACTGATGCAGATGGAGAGAGTGGTGGTGAATTGAATGGGAAGGGATGTGTGGGGTTGATAGAGAGTGAAAGAGAACACAAGATACCACTAACTTACCATGTTGATACACATCTCAACGTCTGTGTGTGTTGGAGTGTGTGTCTTAGTGTGTGTGTGTTAGTGTGTGTGTGTTAGTGAGTGTGTGTGTTGGTGTGTGTGTGTGTGTTAGTGGGTGTGTACCTTCATCTGAAGCTGCTGGTTCTGTTTCCTGTACTGCTGCATCAGTAACTGGCTCTTCTCCTTTTCAATCACAAGCTCAAGCTCCGCCTCCCTCAGTAGCTCCGCCTCCCGTTCCCTCAGACACACGGCATTCTGGGTAGTTACCTCCTCAAGAGCTGCGTCCAGCTAGGGAAAACGACAAAGTACAAATACTTTGTACAATGACTTTGTAAGAAAATACACATACTTTGTACAATGACTTTGTAACAAAGGCCAAATACTTTGTACAATGACTTTGTAACAAAGGCCAAATGCTTTGTACAATGACTTTGTAACAAAATACACATACTTTGTACAATGACTTTGTAACAAAATACAAATACTTTGTACAATGACTTTGTAACAAAATACAAATACTTTGTACAATGACTTTGTAACAAAGGCCAAATACTTTGTACAATGACTTTGTAACAAAGGCCAAATACTTTGTACAATGACTTTGTAACAAAATACACATACTTTGTACAATGACTTTGTAACAAAGGCCAAATACTTTGTACAATGACTTTGTAACAAAGGCCAAATACTTTGTAAAATTACTTTGTAACAAAGGCCAAATACTTTGTACAACTACTTTGTAACAAAGGAAAAATACTTTGTACAATTAGTTTGTTACTTTATAACAAAGAGAAAACTGTAGGACCTTTTAAGCATTTGTTACTTTGTAACAAAGAACAGACACTTGGTACAATGACTTTGTATCAAAGGCCAAATACTTTGTACAATGACTTGTTACTTTACAAGTACAAATACTTTTGTTACTGTACTAGAGTACTGTGTTCTGTCAGTAGAACTTCCCTCTCCTGTACTTTAGTCTTTCCTCAGCTCTACTCTCGTCAGTAAGGAGAGTCTCTGTTCTCTTGTCGTTATCCATGGCCCTCCACCAAGGAGATATTTGAAGTTTTCTGAGTCAAAAAAGGATTCTTGCTGCGAGTCTGTAGGGCCTTTGAAGCTCTTGTCAGAAGTCTGCTCGTCTTCACTTTAACTTGAGGGAGAAAGTGCAGGCAGCTCTTCGTGTTTGGTCAGAGTCATTTTCAAAACACGAGTATCTGGACTTCTACTGGTGCTGCTTCCCTCTCTGCACACCATCAACACCACACGCACGTGAGTGGGGTTCAAACACATACAGACACGCATGTGCGCACACACACACACACACACACACAGACACGCGCACACACAGACACACACACAGACACACAAAGACACACGCAGACACACACACACACAGACACACACACACACAGACACACACAGACACACACAGACACACGCAGACACACGCACACACACACACACACACAGACACACACAGACACACGCAGACACACACACGAATGTTCCAGTGCTTACAATACCAACATAACATTGGGTCCTGAGGTGTTTTGGGCGAGCAAAGCTGGCAGTCAGTCCGGTATTGTTGGAGACATGAAACACGGAGCCTGTTAGGAAAAACAATGGTGGACCTGGTGGCGTGTTGTGTATTTTTAGGCAGGCTTGGCCAAGGCCACCATGTTTTCCAGCAGGCAGGGACAGATCACAAACTGCGTGTGAGGGCAATAGGGCTCTGTGCGTGTGCGTGTGTGTGTGTGCGTGTGTGTGTATGGCTGGCGTGTGAAAATGTCTGTACATGAGTTGAGCACATACTACTTGTGGTTAGTTTCTAAATTATATTGTGCATATGTGTGAGTGCGTATGTGTGAGTGAGTGCGTATGTGTGTGTGAGTGTATTTGCGTCAACAACAGACAGATAAACCGCTTTTCTTTGCTTGGGTGTCTCTGTGTGGAGCAGGGGTGTGGCATGTGTGTGTGTGTGTGTGTGTGTGCGTGCGGGTCTTATGTGACAGCGAGACCACTTCCTTCTCCATGGGTTTGTGTCTGTCAGGATATCAGAGGAACTGGATTGCTTGTGAGCGTGTTGTGTGTGAAAGCGTGTCTACTTGAGAGTGTGTACCACTCTGCCTGTGTATGTGTCTGTGTGTGTGTGTGTGTGCGTGTGTGTGTGTGAGCAGCCCTGCCTCTGTGTGTGTGTATGAGCAGCCCTGCCTCTGTGTGTGTGTATAGCCCTGCCTCTGTGTGTGTGTGCAGCCCTGTCTGTGTGTGTGTGTGTACCGTCCTGCCTGTGTGTGTGTGTGTGTACAGTCCTGCCTATGTGTGTGTGTGTGTGTACAGTCCTGCCTGTGTGTGTGTATGCGTGTATATGTGTGTGAGTCCATGTGCGTGTGTCTCTATGTGTGTGTCTCTATGTGTGTGTGTGTGTGTCTCTATGTGTGTATGTGTGTGTGTGTCTCAATGTGTGTGCGTGTCTCTATGTGTGTGTGTGTCTCTGATGTTGTGAATTGAAGGACACCCTTCCCGTTGGGTTCTGCTGTGCGATGCTTCAGAGGAAAAGAGACCCCACACAGAAAACTAATAAAAAACACATTTCTCTGAGTGAGAGAGCCTGTGTGTGTGTGTGTGTGTGTGAGAGAGAGAGAAAGCCTGTGTGTGTGTGTGCGTGTGTAAGTGTGTGTGTGTGTGAGAGAGAGAGAGCCTGTGTGTGTGTGTGTGAGAGAGAGAGAGCCTGTGTGTGTGTGAGCCTGTGTGTGTGTGTGTGTGTGAGCGAGAGAGCCTGGTGTGTGTGTGTGTGGGAGAGAGAGAGCCTATATGTGTATGTATGCATGTATGTATGTATGTATGTATGTATGTATGTATGTATGTATGTATGTATGTATGTGTGTGTGTGTGTATGTGTGTGTGTGTATGTGAGAGAGAGAGCCTGTGTGAGAGCCTGTGTGTATGTGTGTGTGTGTGAGCGTGTGTGCTAGATTGTGAGACAGACTTTACAACACCAGCCCCACCCCCTCAGGGCTGGATCACTTGGCCCCTCCCTGTATAATGACAATGGTTTGGGCCACATCCCAATCCTTTTCAGAAGCCTACTTTACAAGCCTCCTTTCTTACATCACCACTAACGTGACAGGCCAAGGAAAACGAACCCAGAAGGATCTAATGTGTCCCTACATTCTAATGGAAGGTTTGAAAGAATAGCATTCTACTGCAGGTAGGCTGTAGGAAGTAGGAGACTAGGCTAGCATTCTACTGCAGGTAGGGTGTAGGAAGTAGGAGACTAGGCTAGCATTCTACTGCAGGTAGGCTGTAGGAAGTAGGAGACTAGGCTAGGATTGTACTGTAGGTAGGCTGTAGGAGGGAAGGAGACTAGGCTAGGATTCTACTGCAGGTAGGCTGTAGGAGGTAAGGACACTAGGCTAGGATTCTACTGCAGGTAGGCTGTAGGAGGGAAGGAGACTAGGCTAGGATTCTACTGCAGGTAGGCTGTAGGAAGTAGGAGACTAGGCTAGGATTCTACTGTAGGTAGGCTGTAGGAGGGAAGGAGACTAGGCTAGGATTCTACTAAAGGTAGGCTGTAGGAGGTAAGGACACTAGGCTAGGATTCTACTGTAGGTAGGCTGTAGGAAGTAGGAGGCCAGGCTAGCATTCTACTGCAGGTAGGCTGTAGGAAGTAGGAGACTAGGCTAGGATTCTACTGTAGGTAGGCTGTAGGAGGGAAGGAGACTAGGCTAGCATTCTACTGCAGGTAGGCTGTAGGAAGTAGGAGACTAGGCTAGTATTCTACTGCAGGTAGGGTGTAGGAGGTAAGGACACTAGGCTAGGATTGTACTGTAGGTAGGGTGTAGGAAGTAGGAGACTAGGCTAGCATTCTACTGCAGGTAGGCTGTAGGAGGTAAGGACACTAGGCTAGGATTGTACTGCAGGTAGGCTGTAGGAGGGAAGGAGACTAGGCTAGCATTCTACTGTAGGTAGGCTGTAGGAGGGAAGGAGACTAGGCTAGTATTCTACTGCAGGTAGGCTGTAGGAAGTAGGAGGCCAGGCTAGGATTCTACTGTAGGTAGGCTGTAGGAAGTAAGGAGGCCAGGCTAGGATTCTACTGCAGGTAGGCTGTAGGAAGTAGGAGACTAGGCTAGGATTCTACTGCAGGTAGGCTGTAGGAAGTAGGAGACTAGGCTAGTATTCTACTGCAGGTAGGCTGTAGGAAGTAGGAGACTAGGCTAGCATTCTACTGCAGGTAGGCTGTAGGAAGTAGGAGACTAGGCTAGCATTCTACTGCAGGTACGCTGTAGGAAGTAGGAGACTAGGCTAGCATTCTACTGCAGGTAGGGTGTAGGAAGTAGGAGACTAGGCTAGCATTCTACTGCAGGTAGGCTGTAGGAAGCAAGGAGGCCAGGCTAGGATTCTACTGCAGGTAGGCTGTAGGAGGGAAGGAGACTAGGCTAGGATTCTACTGTAGGTAGGCTGTAGGAGGTAAGGACTTTAGGCTAGGATTGTTCTGCAGGTAGGCTGTAGGAGGTAAGGACACTAGGCTAGGATTCTACTGTAGGTAGCCTGTAGGAGGGAACGACACTAGGCTAGGATAGTATTGTAGGTAGGCTGTAGGAGGTAAGGAGACTAGGCTAGGATAGTATTGTAGGTAGGCTGTAGGAGGTAAGGAGACTAGGCTAGGATGCCACAGAACAGAGCAGTGCTCAGTGTTACCTTTGCCCCGAGGTCTTGGGAGAAATCCACCTCCATTTTGATCAGGGCTCTACGATACTCCTCTGTCATCTGCTCACTGTTAATACAGAGACACACACACACACGCACACACACACACACACACACACGCACGCACGCACACACACACACACACACACACACACACACACACACCACCAGGTCTCCATGGCAAAACAACCCATAATAGCACACAAACAAGCCTGGCAGCCAAACCCACAGCATCAGAGAAGCTCTAAGGAGACAATTAGAGCTGTCAGAGAGGAGAGGAGAGGGAGGAGAGGGGAGGGGAGGGAGGGTAATGGAAGGGAGGGGAAGGAGGGGACGGGAGGGGAGAGAAGGGTTAGGGGAGGAAGAGGAGAGGGGGGGAGAAAAAGGGAGAGCTAGGGAGAGAGAGAAACAGAGAGAGTGAGAGAGAGAAATGGAGAGAGAGGGGGACAGAGGAGAGAGAGGGAGGAGGAGGGAGAGAGAGAGGGAGAGGAAGAGAGAGAGAGAGAGAGAGAGAGAGAGAAAGAGAGAGAGGGAGAAAGAGAGGGACAGACAGAGAGGGAGAGTGGGGTGATGAGTGTATATGGAAGTTTGTACGAGTTGGAAGCATAGGTTCGTCCTGTTTTCAAGGAAAGGGTCAGAGGTGAATATGTGCGAATCGTTTCCACGTGAGGAGGTGTTGTGTGTGACGTGTGTGTGACGCGTGTGTGTGCTTGTGTATGACGTGTGTGTGTGTATGTGTGTGTGCTTGTGTCTGTGTGTGACGTGTATGTGTCTGTGTGTGTGTCTGTGTGTTTGTGTGTGTGTGCTTGAGTCTGTGCGTGTGCGTGTCTGCGTGTGTGTGTGCTTGTGTCTGTGTGTGACGTGTGTGTGTCTGTGAGTGTGTGCTTGTGTCTGTGTGTGTGTGTGTCTGTGTGTGTGTGTGTGTGTGTGTGTCTGCGTGTGCGTGTGCTTGAGTCTGTGTGTGAAGTGTGTGTGTCTGCATGCTCTCCTCACTAGTACATTCATCTGACCGAAAGCTAGACAGACACAAAAACAAACGTCCAATCCTCCAATTGTGCTCCCGTTTCCACGAGACGCACGCACACGCCAACAAGTAACTGGAATGCCACCAGTCAGACATAACATCCAAACCTTATGAGACGGTGACATCGTTTCCCAACATCCACAAGAGCCAAGCCAGCGTTTTCACAACCCTCACCCACACGCCACTCACTGTGCACCAGCTTCGAGTGCCACCTCGCATCAGATCTATATCTGTCATGTTCCGTCAGCCAAAAGCCCTTTGATAGTGTTTGTACATGCACACTTTTGACCATCCTCTCAATATGTCACATTATATAAGGACTACTAACTAGAATGTGTGCCCTAGAGAGAGAGGGGAATAGAGAGCTGGGGTGAGGGACACATGGGGAGAGAGAGAAAGAGCTGGGGTGAGGGACACTTGGGGAGAGAGAGAGAGAGAGCTGGGGAGAGAGAGAGGGGAGTAGAGAGCTGGAGTGGGGGAGAGTTGGAGAGAGAGAGAGAGAGGGGGGGGGGAGTGAAATGAAAGAGAGAAATTCCACTCATACATCAATCTTCAGTCATGGAAAAAAGGCACGAGTCCTTTCAGCAGCTGGTCTGACTGATGCGACGTGATGCGATATAAATCTTAGATAGACACACTTACACTTACACAGACTGATACACACCCAAACACACCCAAATACACACAAACACACGCCCAAGTGTGAAACCCCCACCAGATATCTCTTGGTATGTGCGTAGCATACACACTGCCACCTTTTGATTGATATGAAATGAGTTGAGGCGTGTGTGTGTGTATGTGTGTGTTGACGTGTGTGTGTGTGTGTTGACGTGTGTGTGTTTTGACGTGTGCGTGTGTGTGTTGACGTGTGTGTGTGTGCTGACATGTGTGTGTGTGTGTGTGTGTGTGTGTAACTGTGAGATGAGTGGTGTAGTTCTTTGGGAATACTCATTTGTAATCGAAATGGGACGAAATTCCAGCTCCTTTGGGTCAGAACTGCCAGGATATTTCTCACTTCGTTGACTTTGAGTAATCACGCACGCACGCACCCCAACACACACACGGGCGTACACACACACACACACACA
>BROE01000005.1:2765696-2770696 GCA_036571765.1 Plecoglossus altivelis | reverse complement strand
ATGGCGAGCGGAGAAGTCCCTCAAACTAACCTCTCCTAATTTTAAACAATGTGCGGCGTCTGTTTCCCTCTTTCTTTCTTTCTTTCTTTCTTTCTTTCTTTCTTTCTTTCTTTCTTTCTCTCCTCTCTTTCTCTTCATCTCATTCTGTATCCCTCTTTCTCTCTCTGTCTCTCTCTCTCCATCTTTTCCTGTCTCCATTTCTTTCTCTCCAACTCTTTCTCTCTCTCTCCCTCTATTTCTCTCTCTCTATATATATATATATTTTCCTGTCTCCCTCTCTCTCTCTCTTCATCTTTTCCGGTCTCCCTGTCTCTCCCTCTTTCTCTTCACCTTTTCCTTTATCCCTCTCTCTCTCTCTCTCTCTTTCTCTCACTTCATCTTTTCCTGTCTCCCTTCTTCTCTCTCTGTGTGTCTGCTTGCTATTCTCGCTGGTGAGTGGTGAGTAAGGAGCGTGAGGGTTCTGGGAGCCAGAAAGACTGAGAGTGTGCGTGAGACTTCTCTGACCCTGGCAGTGTGCATGCGAGAGCCAGACAGCGTGTGAAGCAACTGCTGCAACCACAGTAACGGCCTCCCTCCCTCGCCCCTCCACCCTCCCTCCCTCCCCCCTCCCTCCCGAGAAGATATAGCGTGAGGGTTCTGGGAGCCAGAAAGACTGAGAGTGTGCGTGAGACTTCTCTGACCCTGGCAGTGTGCATGCGAGAGCCAGACAGCGTGTGAAGCAACTGCTGCAACCGCACGAGTAACGCCTCCCCGCCGCCCATCACCCTCCTCCTCCGCTCCCCCCCTCCCCTCCTCCCTCCCTCTCCTGTTCCCTGGGCACTCTTCACCTCCCTCCCCTGCCCCTTCCACCCTTCCCCTCCCCCCCTCACCTCCAGTTCTTGGACCCTCCTCCCTCCCTCGTCAGCTGTCCCTACACACCTCCTCAGACCCAGTACCAGCTCACATCAACTGCATTAGCTGGAGGGGTGGGGGGGTCTGCCTGTGCCGCAGCGCCTCGCCGTGTCCCGTGGCCGCTCGGGACACAAACCATCCTCGCCGTCCCGTGCCTATAAACCCAAACCAGAACACCTAGAAAAAGAAAACGCACCTAACAGTAGGGCCGCAAATCACACAATCCACTCAAACCTTCCCATAAAAAAACAAAGACGACCTATCCAAACCCAATCAACCTATCCCCCCTCCACTCACCATCACGGTACCTCCCATCCCTACACCTACCCTTCCAGCACCACTAACAATAGGATAAAACTCCAACAAGGAGCCATAGATCGCAGAGCTGCAAGCGACATCGACACAGAGGATGAAGACAGTGTGATCCAGTTCAATAATTGAAATGCAGGGGGGGAGGGCTTAGAGCTCATACGCGACACAGGCGTGTACAGTGTGGGGGCGTAAGAGAAAAAGGTAGAGCGGGGTTTGAGGTGAGGAGCGGAGGGGGGGGGTCAAAGGAGAGCACGGAAAAGCTGGGAAATGTAACAGAGGGGAGGGGGTGGGGCGGGTGTATCTAAAAGGGCACGGAATTTGTTCCTCTGCTGTGGTCACAAAGGTCGTTGCTCCAACAACTAAGGGCCGGAAGGTTTTAAGTGGGAATGGAAAAGCCAAGCGCGGACCTTGGGATGAATGTGGAGTGTGTGGAGTGTGTGTGTCAGTGTGTGCGTCTTTTGCGTGTGTTGTTGTGTGTCATCGTGTGCGTTGCGTCTTGTGTGTGTGTGTGTCAACGTACCTGTCTGAGTTGTGGATCTTGAGTGAGTTGTGTCTAGTGTGGTGCGTTGGTAAGTGAGTTACAGACAGCATGGTCAGCAATCAATCCTTCCTTCTGGTTTCTACAGTAAGCATGGGCACACACACACACATACGCAAACACACACACACACTTACGCAAACACACACACACACACTTACGCAAACACACACACACACTGACCCTCGGCAAGAGTTCGATTAAGGACACAGCATAGAATAAAGCTGCTTCTGTCCCGCTCGAGCTTCCTGGGGGTTTTTTTCAGCTGGCTCTGTGTAGAAGTCCCTGTTTCCCCAAACACTGGCCAACACTCACAGTCATTACATGGTTCAACTAAAGCAAAGCAGACAGAGAGAGGTAGAGTGTGAGACAGAGGGAGAGAAAGAAATAGAGACTGAGACAGAGGGAGAGAGATAGAGAGAAAGAGGTAGAGTGTCATAAACAGGGAGAGAGAGAGAGAGAGAGAGAGAAGGAGTAGAGTGTGAGAAAGGGAGAGAGAGACAGAGACACAGAGACAGAGAGAGAGAGAGAGAGAGAGAGAGAGAGAGAGAGAGAGAGAGAGAGAGAGAGAGATAAGCGAGGGAGAGACAGAAAGCAAGGTGTGGTGTGCTTGGCCTTATCCCAGCATTATATGGTCACTGCCTTCGTAGAAAGAACATTGTATTGAAAGCTTCATCCTCAGACTGTACACCTTGTCCCCAAATTAAACTGTCTTCACACACACACACGCACACACACGCACACACACACACGCACACACGCACACACGCACACAAGCACACAAGCACAGAGGGTGAGATGTGATTGGACCAGAGCGATACCTGCTAGTCCGTAGCTCTCTGTTCTCCTCCTGGATATGCTCCAGGTCTCTCCTTAGTGATGTCACTTCCTCCTCTGCCGAAGAGAACTTCCGGCTCGCTTCTTCCTCCTTCTGTTGCCATGCCAACAGCTGCTGTCCCAAGGAGTCACATTTTTGTTGACATGACGACCAGCTTTCCTCCTTCTCCCTCAGCTCTCCCGACAACCTGTGGAGGAGGGGACCAGCTGGGACAACAGGACTTGCATGTGCACGTACGCGCACGCACACACACACACACACGCACACACACATGCACACACACACACACACACACGCACACACACACGCACACACACACGCACACACACACGCACACATGCACGTGGACAGGCCTTTACAGTATCTACCCACCCAGTGGGCAGGTAAACATGTGTGCCTATCTTGTACATCTTTGACGAAACACACACACCTGGGCCAGGTATGCATGTCCTTCTGGAATGATCTAGAATGAAACCTTCCATGTCAGAGGAACACTCCCTTGTTCCACACCCTGATCAAACCTAGGATTCCTCCGCTCACTGAGAACATCACTTCCTGGAGAGAGAGAGGCCAACTTCCTGGAAAGGGGGGGGGCACACAAACGTGCGTCCTCCTCCCCCTAATCTGCCCGTTCAGTAGATTCCACTGTGATAAAGACAGGAAGCTGATTCCCCCTTCTACAGGAAGTGGATGTGTATATACACGTGCGTGTGTGTAAGTGTGTGTAAGTGTGTGTGTACGCAGGTGTGTGTGTAGGGGAGGTGGCGTGGGGGGAGGTGGGGGAGAAGGGCGATGAAGGGGGAGGGCAGGGAGATGAATGAAGAGAGTAATGGGAGGAGACTCTCTCTTCCTCTCATCCAAATTCAGACTGGAATCCCCTCGGTGTCCAAGATGGTGTGCGACCATTCGACAGGGGATCCATGCAAAGTGGCGTTTCCACGGAAACACGTGCAAGCTTTCCTAACGTAGGTCGCACACGGAATGCGCCTGAGAACAATATCTACAATATCTTATCTAGTGTGTGTGTGTGTGTGTGTGTGCGGGTGTGTGTGTGTGTGCGCATGTGTGTGTGAGTTCCTGTCTACGTACATCAAAATATTTCAGGCACGTGTAGGTGTGTGTGTTTGAGCGTGTAGTTTTGTGGTAGTTTAAAGTTGTGTGTGTTCGTGTGTAGTTGTGTGGCTGTCTGAAGTTGTGTGTGTTTGTGTGTGGCTGTTTGCAGTTGTGTGTGTTTGTGTGTCTAGTTGTGTAGCTGATTTGCGGTTGTGCGTGTTTGTGTGACTGTTTGAGGTCGTGTGTGTTTGTGTGTGGCTGTTTGAGGGTGTGTGTGTTTGTGTGGCAGTTTGAGGGTGTGTGTGTGTGTTTGTGTGTGGCTGTTTGCGATTGTGTGTCTAGTTGTGTGTGTTTGAGTGTCTAGTTGTGTGCGTTTGAGTGTGTGAAAAGAGACCTGTGGCCGGCTCACAAGAGCTTCCATCTGCCTGTGGCAATCAGAGTTGTTTCTCTGACACTCCACACCCCCTCTGATCTGCACAGCAGACAGAGGCTGCACCCCTTAGTCACTGATACTGATACCACCCCCGTCCTCACCCCAGCACATGTCTCAAAGGGAGAAGGAGAGGGAGGAGGACAGGGACAGAGAGGGAGGAGGGGAGGGAGGAGGAGAAGGATGAGAGGAAGGATGAGTGGAAGGAGGACAGGGCCAGAGAGGGAGGAGGAGAAGGATGAGAGGAAGGATGAGAGGGAGGAGGAGAAGGATGAGAGGGAGGACAGGGCCAGAGAGGGAGGAGGAGAAGGATGAGAGGGAGGATGAGAGGGAGGAGGAGAAGGATGAGAGGGAGGACAGGGACAGAGAGGGAGGAGGAGAGTGAGGAGGAGAGTGAGGAGGAGAGGAAGGATGAGTGGAAGGAGGACAGGGGTAGAGAGGAAGGAGAGGAAGGATGAGAAGAGGGCCAGAGAGGGAGGAGGAGTGGGAGGAGAGGGAAGAGGAGAAGGATGAGAGGGAGGAGGACAGGGCCAGAGAGGGAGGAGGAGAGGGAGGAGGAGAAGACTAGAGAGGGAGAAGGAGAGGGAGGAGAGGGCCAGAGAGAGAGGATGAGAGGGAGGAGAAAAGGAGAGATGAGATGAAGGAAGAGGGGGGAAGAGAGAAGGGGAGAAGGAGAGGAGACACAGAGTGGTGTGTCCTACCAGATTGTCCTACCAGAGTGTCCTACCAGAGTGTCCTGCCAGAGTGTCCTACCAGAGTGTCCTACCAGAGTGTGTTCTACCAGAGTGTCCAACCAGAGTGTGTTCTACCAGAGTGTCCAACCAGAGTGTGTCCTACCAGAGTGTCCTACCAGAGTGTGTCCTACCAGAGTGTGTCCTACCAGAGTGTCCTGCCAGAGTGTCCTACCAGAGTGTCCTGCCAGAGTGTCCTACCAGAGT
>BROE01000005.1:2746157-2747678 GCA_036571765.1 Plecoglossus altivelis | reverse complement strand
TGTGTGAGTGTGTGTGTGAGTGTGTGTGTGAGTGTCTGTGTGAGTGTGTGTGTGAGTGTCTGTGTGAGTGTCTGTGTGAGTGTGTGTGTGAACGTGAGTGTGTGAGTGTCTGTGTGAGTGTGTGTGTGAGTGTCTGTGTGAGTGTCTGTGTGAGTGTGTGTGTGAGTGTCTGTGCGAGTGTGTGTGTGAGTGTCTGTGTGAGTGTGTGTGTGAGTGTCTGTGTGAGTGTGTGTGTGAGTGTCTGTGTGAGTGTGTGTGTGAGTGTGTGTGTGAGTGTCTGTGCGAGTGTGTGTGTGAGTGTGAGTGTGAACGTGAGTGTCTGTGTGAGTGTGAGTGTCTGTGCGAGTGTGTGTGTGAGTGTCTGTGCGAGTGTGTGTGTGAGTGTCTGTGTGAGTGTGTGTGTGAGTGTGTGTGTGAACGTGAGTGTCTGTGTCTGTGCGAGTGTGTGTGTGAGTGTGTGTGTGAACGTGAGTGTCTGTGTCTGTGTCTGTGCGAGTGTGTGTGTGAGTGTGTGTGTGAACGTGAGTGTCTGTGTGAGTGTCTGTGCGAGTGTGTGTGTGAGTGTCTGTGTGAGTGTGTGTGTGAGTGTGTGTGTGAACGTGAGTGTGTGAGCGTGTGAGCGTGTGTGTGAGCATGTGTGTGTGTGAGCGTGTGTGAGCCTGTGCGTGTGTGAGCATGTGTGAGCCTGTGCGTGTGTGAGTGTGTGCATGTGGCAGTGTATAGGTGGTGTATGTGTTTGTGTGTGTGAGTGTGTGTGTGTGAGTGAGCGTGTGTGTGTGAACGCCTGTGTGAGTGTGAGTGTGTGAACGTCTGTGTGAGCGTGACTATGCACGTGAGCTTGTCACGAGAGGCAGTTTTATAATGTCAGATGACATAAATCATATTCCTGACATGCACAAATGAAGGAGCAGATATGAGCCAAACCTGTCATCGCTTACGAAGCCAGAAATGGATGTGTGTGTGTGTGTGTGTAAGAGGGAGGGAGAGAGAGAGGGACAGAGTGTGTGTGTGTAAGAGAGAGAGGGAGAAAGAGTGTGTGTGAGAGAGTGCGTTTGTGTGTGTGTGAGAGAGAGTGTGTTTGTTTGTGTCTGTGTGTGTGTGAGAGAGAGAGAGAAAGCGTGTGTGTGTGTGTGTGAGAGAGAGAGAGAAAGCGTGTGTGTGTGTGTGAGAGAGAGAAAGCGTGAGTGTGTGTGTGAGAGAGAGAGAAAGCGTGTGTGTGTGTGTGTGTGAGAGAGAGAGAGAAAGCGTGTGTGTGTGTGTGTGTGACAGAGAGAGTGTGTGTGTGTGTGACAGAGAGAGTGTTACTCTGCAGTTGGTTTTATGAGGGCAGTCAAGGTTGTACTCATGTTTAACTCATTTATCATCTTTCTATGTCAACAGTCTGAGTGTCTGGCTAATTCATACCCTCTCATCTTCTCTCCCCTCTTCCCTTCCCTTCTCTCCTTTCCTCTACTCTCTGGTCAATTCCTCTCTCCTCTTCTCCTCTCCCCCGCCCTCCCTCTTTCCTCTCCCCCCTCCTCT
>BROE01000005.1:2731157-2741157 GCA_036571765.1 Plecoglossus altivelis | reverse complement strand
TCTACAGCGCTGTCGTTCTTACAGTAACGGTTGTCGGGTGAACAGGTCTTGTTGGGACAGTCGCTGCTGGTTTGTTGTGTTGCTGTTGTTGTCGTTGTCATGAGTCCAGACAACAAGCCAAGAGTATAACTGCCGAGCAGGTCACTCACTCCAATAAAAGTTCAACGCACTCATTACACTAGCACGCTCCCATAGTACACACACACACACCACACAGATACACCACACAGATACACCACACACACACACACCACACACACCACACAGACATACACCACACACACACTACACACACGTACACAAATATACACCACACACCCGTACACACACACACACATACACACACAGCACACACACACCCGCACACACACACCACACAATGTTGAAACAGAGCTGATGTAAAAGGTTCCCCAGTCAGGAAGTACTGGCTGTTGTACAGTCATGTCTCATATCAGTGCGGTTGAGCGTGTGTCCGAATATGTCTGATGTTGTCAAGTGAAATTCCTGTTGTCCAAACGTACGCCTGACAAACTTTCTGGACGCCTACTAACCCTGACACACTGTTAGACTCCGCAGAGAGTTGCCTAACGCACGTTTCAAACACACACAAACACATTTGTTTACACAAACCATAGATTGTTTGAATGTTTGTGCGGTTGCTAGCGGTAACCACAAATGGCGACATCCACACTTCAGGGAAATGTCATTCAGCATCCGGAGCTGGTCTGGTACAAGAAACAGAGTCCTCTCTTTTTTAATCAAACTCTCCCTCCCTCCTCCTCTCCCTCCCTCCTCCTCTCCCTCCCTCCCTCCTCCTCTCCCTCCATCTCCTCCTCTCCCTCCCTCCTTCTTCTCCCTCTCCTCCCTTCCCGCTCCTCTGCCCTCCCTCCCTCCTCTCCTCCTCTTCCCTTCCCTCCTCTCCCTCCCTCATCCTCTTCACCCCTCTACCTCCTCTCCCTCCCTCCTCCCTCTTCCCTCCCCCTCCTCCCTCTCCCTCCCTCCTCCTCTCCCTCCTCCCTCCTTCCTCTCCCTTCCCTCCCTCCTCTCCCTCCTCCTCTCCCTCCCTCCTCCTCTCCCTCCATCTCCCTCCCCTTTCTCCTTCTCCTCTCCCTCCTCCTCTCCCTCCAATCCTTCTCGCCTAATTCTCTTTCCCTCCAACCCTTCTCCTTTTACTTGCTGCCTCTCTCCTTCCTCTCTCCTTCCACCCTCCTCTCTCCCTCCAACCCTCCTCTACTTACTTCCTCCTCTCCACCCCCTGCTCCTCTCCACCTGTCCACCCTCCTCTCTCTTGCTCTCCCTTCTCACTCACTTGTTCTCCCTCCTCTCTCTCTTCACTTTCCTCTCTATCTTCCCCCTCACCTCTCCTCTGATTCTCCCTCCTCTCTTCCTTCCCTACACTCTTTCTCACGTCCTTAATTTCTCATTGCATCCACCTGTGAGCTACAATTTTTCAATTCATATTAGAATACATACTGAAGGTGTCACAAACACACACTGACCCACACTGACACACACACACACACACACAACTGACATACACACTGACATACACACTAGACACACACACACACAACCACACACTGACACACACACAGAGGCACATGCACACACAGAGGCACACACAGAGCCACAACACAGACAACACACACACAAGCACACCACTTGACATCACACTGACACACACACACATACTGACACCATTACAGCACACCAAACAGGTGAGCACACAGAGACACACACAGAACACACACAACACACAACAGACATCACACACAGAGCACACCACACACACAGATCACACAAAACAGAGCACACAGACACACACACACAGACACACAAACAGAGCCACACACACACAGAGACACTCATACACAAGCAGACACACCACACACAGACACAACAAACACACAACACCACACGTAGACACAGACACACAAACAGAGCACACAGAGCACCACACACACACACAACACACACAGACACACACCACACAGATACAGACACACAACACACCAGACACACACACACACAGACAGACACACACACCACAGACAACACACAACAGACAGGACACACACACACAGACACCACACACACAGACACACACACATCTATACACACACACCAGCATAGACAGACACACACACCACAGACACACACACACAAGACAGACACACAACACACAGACACACACACACAGACACACCACACACACAGACAGACAACACACACAGACACAACACCACTACAGACACACACAGATCACACCACACCACAGACACCACACACAGAGACACACAACACAACCACAGACAAACACACAGACACACACACACACACACACACACACACACACAGACACACACACACCACAGACACACACACACACACGGACACCAACACACCAACACACCAGACACACACACACAGACACACACCACAGACACACAGACACAACACACACACACACACAGACAACACACACACACAACACAACACACACAGACACACACACACACACAGACCGTACACACACACACAGCACACAGACACAACACATCACAGACACAACACACACAGGACACACACACACAGACACACACACAGACACACACACACACACACACACACACACACACACACACACACACACACACACAGAGCACATATCAGGAATGTGTCTGACACTCATGTGACATTTAGAATCAAGGTAGTGAAGCACGACATGACACTTTGTATCCACTTACTGATGCAGCCTGTCACAAGCAACATGGACCAGCCCGCTGTCACACTCACACACAACATTACAAACACACACACTCAAACATGCAAACACACTGACACACACACTCAAACATGCAAACACACTGACAAACACACACACTCAAACATGCAAACACACTGACACACACACACACTCACACACATTGACACACTGGCACACAGTCAAACAAACACACACACTGAAACATGTACACACACTGACACACATACACTGACACACACGCATTGACACACTGGCACACAGTCAAACAAACACACACACTGAAACATGTACACACTGACACACACACACACTGACACACACACATTGACACAAGCACACACATTGACACACTGGCACACAGTCAAACAAGCACACACACTGAAACATGTACACACACTGACACACACACACACACACACACATTGACGCACGGGCACACACACTGAAACATGTACACACACTGACAGACACACACAGAGACACAATGAGACAACTCCACCTGTCTCCTAGATGAGGTTTGTCTGTTCAACTCTCTCTGTTATGCTGTCAAGCCCACAGTGTGATTCTGTAACATGTAGAGAAAGTGAGGGCGTACGTGCATTTATATGTGTCTGTAAGTGTGTGTGTCTGTCTGTAAGTGTGTGTGTGTGTGCCTGTGTGTGTGTATGTGTCTGTAAGTGTGTGTGTGTATGTGTCTGTAAGTGTGTGTGTGTCTGTCTGTAAGTGTGTGTGTGTGTGCCTGTGTGTGTGTGTGTCTGTCTGTAAGTGTGTGTGTGTGTGCCTGTGTGTGTGTCTGTCTGTAAGTGTGTGTGTGTGCCTGTGTGTGTGTCTGTATGTGTCTGTAAGTGTGTGTGTGTCTGTAAGTGTGTGTCTGTGTGTATGTGTGCCTGTGTGTGTGTCTGTCTGTAAGTGTGTGTGTGTGTGTGCCTGTGTGTGTGTCTGTATGTGTCTGTAAGTGTGTGTGTATGTGTGCCTGTGTGTGTGTCTGTATGTGTCTGTAAGTGTGTATGTGTCTGTCTGTAAGTGTGTGTCTGTGTGTGTGCGTGTGTGTTTGTGTATGTGTGTGTGTGTATGTGTGTGTCAGTATGTGTGTGTGTCTGTGTGTGTCAGTGTGTGTGTGTTTGTGTATGTGTGTATGTGTGTGTGTGTGTGTCAGTATGTGTGTGTGTGTGTGTGTGTCTGTGTGTGTGTGTGTGTGTGTGCTTCTTGCTCTAAGACAGCAGTCTCTAAACGATGCTTTCAGCCATGTGGGTTTCCTATCTGTCTGTCACTGGTGCTCCTGGGAAGACATCTTGTCAATCACAAACACACCTCGTACGACACACACACACACACACACACACACACACACACACACACACACACACACACACACTCCCGCAGTGACGCCAGTCACACCAGAGAACTCTTTTCAACCCTGCTTCTCTCTCCCTCTCCTCCTCTCGTCTCCTCTCTTCTCCTCCCCTCTGCCTCCACTCTCTCTCTCTCCCCCCTCTCTTTCTCTCACTCTCTAACACACACTCTCTCTCTCTGTACTATTTATACACCTTATATGTGACACTTAACCAGTGATTTAACAGCACTTTACAGCAATTTAACACTGTCTGACTCATCCTGGTAATTGAGTAAATTGGAGGAGAAACAGACAGATAGAGAGAGAGTGCAGGAAGGGAGGGAGGGAGGGAGAGAGAGAGGGGGAGGGAGAGTGGAGAGAGAGGGGAAAATAGGGAGAGGGAGAGTGGAAGGAGAGGAGGATGGAGAGAGAGGGGGAGAGGAAGAGAGAGAAAGAGAGAGGGAGATAGGGAGGGACAGAGAGAGAGAGGGAGGGTGAGAGAGAGGGAGGAAGAGAGGAAGAGAGGGGGGAGATAGGGAGGGAGATAGGGAGATAGGGAGGGTGAGAGAGAGGGAGGAAGAGAGAGAGAGGAAGAGAAAGAGAGGGGGAAGAGAGAGAGAGGGAGGAAGAGAGAGAGAGGGAGGAAGAAAGAAAGAGAGGAAGAGAGAGAGGGGGGGAGGAGAGAGAGAGGGAGGAAGAGAGAAAGGGAGGGAGAGAGAGGGAGGGAGGGTGAGAGAGAGGGAGGGAGGGTAAGGAGAGAGAGAGAGAGAGAGGCAGCAGGGAGAGAGTAGAGAATATGTTCCTGTCACAGAGAAGTAGCTAAGATCGCATCATCCTAATGTGCCTCATAACCTTTGTGTCAACTCTGAGGAAGGAGGGAGGTGCATGGAAGGAGCAGGGGAGGAGCGTGGGAGGAGCGTGGGAGGAGCGTGGGAGGAGCGTGGGAGGAGCAGGGAAGGGGGGAGGAGACCCAGGCCTCTGTCAGAAGGACCACACAGTAACACACAAGCACAGGCTGGGTTATGGATCTCATATTATTCTGTGCACTCTAACCATGTAGTGTCTGTATGTGTGTATGTGCGTGTGTGCGTGTATGTGTGTATGTGTGTGTGTGTGTGTATGTGTGTGTGTGTGTATGTGTGTGTGTGTGTGTGTATGTGTGTGTGTGTGTGTGATGCATCCACGCTATGAATTTGAAGCAGTCACTCCAGGAAGACGCCCAGTCACACCAATAGTAACATAAACACACAGGCGTTGGAAGGTGTGATTCCACAAACACGCATACACACACTCACGCACACTCACACACACACCATCACACCATCACACCACAGGTCTATCACACGCAATGCAAGCACGTACCTTCCAATTGCACATGCCCACACCACCCACACTCACAGCTGATCACGACAGGGAAGCAGCCTTTCCCAGAGCACAGACCAGAGAGCACAGAGCACAGAGCACAGAGAGCACAGAGCACACAGCAGAGAGCACAGAGGACAGAGGACACAGCAGAGAGCACAGACCAGAGAGCACAGAGCACAGAGCACAGAGCAGAGAGCAGAGAGCACAGAGCACAGAGCACAGAGCAGAGAGCAGGAGAGGGACAGAGCACAGGCAGAGAGCGATGCGCCGCGCAAGGAGAGGAGGAGAGGCAGACACGGGAGCAGGGTAGCATGCGAGCAGGCCGCCCGCGCCGCGCCAGAGGGCTCAGACGAGACAGAGAAACGGACAAGAGGCACGGGACGAGATGATGCACAAGAGCACGAGGCATCGATAGACAGATCAGCACAGAGCAGGAAGCAGAGCGCGGCGAGCGGCAAGGAGAGACGAGAGCAGGAGCAGCGACTAGAGACAGAGTCCAGAGCACAGAGCACAGAGACAGAGGTAACACCGTAAGCAGAGAGTCGATCATTGGATGGCTATTATCCGGGCGAGAGTCAGTTAGCGTGTTTCGTTAGCAATATCTTCGCGCAGAGGAAACGAAATCGGGCGGCGTGTCAGCGGAGACTTGTTCAGAGAGCACCGCGAGCGGGCGCGCCTGCTTAGAGCACAGAGCACCGCACGGCACCAGTTGGAAGCTGCGAGCACGAGCAGAGGCAGAGAGCAGGCAGAGCAGGCAGCTGTGTGATGCTGCAGCAGCGTATGAGAAACCACCAGGCAGGTCGTCAGGCAGCTTCCTGCTCTCACACTGCACGACAGCCTTACGCACGCATTCCTACTAGGAGCTAACACACTCCCTACACACACCCTATCGCAACATACGTGCTCAACACATCTCCTAAGTTAGATGTGCGACCGCGCGCTTAAGCCTCAATGTCTGACATAAACCACTCTTGACACGCACCTCGAGCAAAACACCCATTTGCAGACATGTCTACGCCAGCCAACGTAATGCGCCAGCACTTACGACCACACACTCTATGCAAGCACCTTTTGACCATGGTGTATCCCGTGACGGCCTACATGAATTTCGCATCCCTAGCTACTCAGGGATATCGTTCATTAACCACAAGGAGAAGTGAGAACTTTGTTTCTCTCGTGTGTAGAACGGATTTCCGCACACTGGTACGGCCTGCGCTCTCGCGCATAGTACGCCTCATCTGGAACTGCTATTCTCGTTTTGTTCTCACTACTAGTGCTCTACTCCCGCGTGCACTCTCTCTCTCTTTCCTTGCTTCTCTCCTTGCCTCTGACCTCCGAGTCTCTCGTGCCTATCTTCATATTCTCTCTTGCCCTGTCCCGCTCTCTCTATGTCTCTCTGGCCCTCTCACCCTCCTCTCCTCTATGTCTCTCTCTGCCCTCTCACCCTCCCTATCCTCTGTCTTCTCTGCCTCTCTCACCTCCCTCCTCTTGTGTTCTCTTGCCTTCTTCTCCTCTCCTCTAATGTCCTCCTTGCTCTTCACCTTCCTCAATATTGTTGCTCCTTGCCTCTCTCCTCTTTAATGTGTCCCTTCTTGCCTCTCTCACCTTCCCTGCTCCTCTGTTGTCCTCTCTGCCTCTCTCACCTCCTCACTTGCTCTGCTCAGCCTCTGCTCCCCTTCCCTCTCCTCTGTGTCTCTCTCGCGCCTCTCTCACCTCCCTTCCTTATTCTGTCTCCTTCCCTCTCTCACCCTCCTTCTTTCTGTGTCTCTCTCTGCCTCTCTCACCCCCATCTTCCTCTAGGTCTCTCTCTGCCCTCTCTCACCTTCCCTCTCTTATGTCTCTCTCTCCCTCTCTGCCAGCACTGGTCCCTGCTCCTCTGGTCTCTCTCTTGCTCTCTCACCTGCCCGTCCTTATGTCCTCTCCTCCTTTCACCCCCTCCTCTCCTCTGTGTTCTCTCTTGCCCTCTTACCTCGCCGCTCCTCTGTGTCCTCTCTGTGTCCCCTCTGTGAGCTCCCTGTTTCCTCTCTGTGTCCCCTCTGTGAGCTCCCTGTTTCCTCTCTGTGTCCCCTCTGTGTCCCCTCTGTGTCTCTCTCCCCTCTCTCTATGTCTCTCTCTGCCCTTTCTCTCACCCTTCCTCTCCTCTATGTCTCTCTGCTGTGTCTCTCACCTCTCCTCTATGTCTCTCTGCCCTCTCTCACCCTTTCCTTCCCTCTGTGCTCTCTTGCCTCTTCTACTCCCTCTCCTTGTGTATTCTCTCTGCCTCTTTCCTCTCCCTCCTCCCCCACCCCCAACCCCCTGACCCCTCCACGCCCCCCTCCACCCCTTCCCTGCCTCCCTCTCTCACCCTCCCTCTCCTCTATGTCTCTCTCTGCCCTCTCTCACCCTCCCTCTCCTCTATGTCTCTCGCCCTGGCCTCTCTCACCTTCCCTCTCCTCTATGTCTCTCGCCCTGGCCTTTCTCACCTTCCCTCTCCTCTATGTCTCTCGCCCTGGCCTTTCTCTCCCTCTCCTCTATGTCTCTCTCTGCCCTTTCTCTCCCTCCCTCTCCTCTATGTCTCTCGCCCTGGCCTCTCTCACCTTCCCTCTTCTCTATGTCTCTCGCCCTGGCCTTTCTCTCCCTCCCTCTCCTCTATGTCTCTCTCTGCCCTCTCTCCCTCCCTCTCCTCTATGTCCCTCACCCTGGCCTCTCTCTCCCTCCCTCACACAGAGACACACACACACACACACACACAGACAAACGCAGACACAGAGACACACACACAGAGACACCCAGACACCCAGACACACAGAGACACACACACACACACACACAGAGGTATATAACTGTCTGTTTATGTGTCAACACCATGACTCATGGGATAATTCCTACACTTTAAAAGCAGTAATGGAAACATACACACTTACAAATAACACACACAGGCTCACAGATAACACACACACAGGTTCACAGATAACACACACTTCCAGCTAACACACACACACACACAGGTTCACAGATAACACACACTTCCAGCTAACACACACACACACAGGTTCACAGATAACACACACTTCCAGCTAACACACACACACAGGCTCACAGATAACACACACTTCCAGCTAACACACACATACACACAGGTTCACAGATAACACACACTTCCAGCTAACACACACACACACACATACACACAGGCTCACAGATAACACACACTTCCAGCTAACACACACACACACACTTCCAGCTAACACACACACACACACACAGGTTCACAGATAACACACACTTCCAGCTAACAGACACACACACATACACACAGGCTAACACACACACTCCTACCTGTCTTCCAGGTGTGTCTGGTGTTCCTCCTGTTTCTGCAGGTGAATGTGGGCCTCATCAGCCTCCTTCTTCAGGTGTTTCTCTCTTTCCTCGAACGCCCTCTTCAACTCTTCTCTCTCTCTCCTCTCCTTCTCCGCTCCCCTCCTCTCCACCTCCTCCTTTAGGGCCTTCTCCTTCTCCGCTCCCCTCCTCTCCAGCTCCTCCTTCAGGGCCTTCTCCCTCTCTACTCCCCTCCTCTCCAGCTCCTCCTTTAAGGCCTTCTCCTTCTCTGCTCCCCTCCTCTCCAGCTCCTCCTTTAAGGCCTTCTCCTTCTCTGCTCCCCTCCTCTCCAGCTCCTCCTTCAGGGCCTTCTCCCAGTCCTCCCTGCCCAGCTCCAGGGCCTGTCTCTGGGCCTCCTCTCTCTGGGCGGCCCCTCTCTGGTCCTGGAGCTCTTTCTCCAGCAGGGCCAGTTTGGTCTGAAGCTTCTGGAACTCGTGCAGGATGAGGTAACTCACGCCGCAGTATTGACACACTGTCTCAGAGCTCGCCATCTGGACACACACACACACACACACACACACACAACACACACACAGACACACACACACACAACACAGTGGGACTAGCATCGCTGTCCATTACACACACCCGCCTTCCTCATGAGGTGTGTGTTTGAAGAGCCGAACGATTCAAAGATATTGAATTGGACGTCGTGGACTTAATTCATTTTAATCGTAAGGATGTAATACTGTGTTGACAAGGAATTGCATGTTGTTTAGTATGGAGGAAATGAATTGTGCATGTGTGTGTATATGTGTGTGTGTGTGTGTGTGTGTGTATGTGTGTGTGTGTATGTCTATGTGTGTGTGTATGTGTATGTGTGTGTGTATGTGTGCGTGTGTGTGTCAATCTTTTGCTCTCACTTCTTTCTTTCAATCTCAACAGTCGTCACCCTACCACCTGTGCCCAGCACTCTCCCTCCCTCCCTCCCTCCCTCCCTCCCTCTTGCTCTTCCCCCTAGCACTCTCCATCTCTCCTTTTTATAACTTCTCTCTCTATCCCTCCCTCTCCGTCTCCCTCCTACGCCTTCTCACTCTATCCCTTCTCCATCTCTCTTTCTCCCTCCCTCTCTTTTTGTCTCCCTCCTACTCCCTCTCACTCTCCCCCTCTCGCTCTACATCTCTCTCCCTCTCTCCTTTCCAAAACATCTCTCCCTCCCACATTCTCTCTCCCTCCTT
>BROE01000005.1:2699551-2721359 GCA_036571765.1 Plecoglossus altivelis | reverse complement strand
CCTGCGGTAAAGTCAGGTAAACAAGTCTTTAGAGATATAATTTAGCGCAAAGACAATACTGATCGGAAGTTTGCAGGGGCCCGAAACACCTTGGGCTCGGTTTCGGTCACCCACGTTCTGGTTATTCTGAGGAACAAAGGGGACGACGGCTCGTGGTCACGGACACCCCGACACGCCACGCTTGGTCGTTGCTCCGCCAAACGGTCTCCTGGCGTACGGGCAACACGTCAGAGCTGGCAGGCGCACATCACACAGGCAGTTCGGAACGACCGCACACGACCTGCGCCCAAAACGATCAAGCTAGCTTTGCGCTTTTCTGCCCCAATGGAGATCGGCGTCGGGTGCTTTCCTTACAACGCCCGTTAATTATCGACCCCGACCCCCTCTCTCTTGCCTGCAGAGACGGGAATCTAGGAGTGAAGAGAGGAGACGAGATAGAGGAGGAAGAGGTGGGCCGGATAGAGAGAGGAGAAGGGGAAGAAGAAGGGGGAGGAGGAGAAGGCAGGGAGGAAGAGGGAGGAACCGGGACTCCCCTCCTGGCAACATGCAGGTCGTTGTAAAGAAGAAGAGCCAGGGTGGTGTTTTTGCTTCTGAGGTCTCCACGCAGAAGGAGGAGGCGCAGGACGGCTGAAGTACAGAGAAGCTATTCCCTAGACTCTTTGTGCGGGCACGCGAGGCAAAGAGAGGCCAAGAACGAGGGGCTTGTGTGCGAATCTGCCATGTTTGCAGGTCAAGGGGAGAGTCCGAAGAATGAGGACGTAACAGCCGGAAGTGGAAGGCTGTGACAACATGGCTGCATGAAGTCCCCGATAGCGAGGATGGGTGATCAGGGCTGTCAGAGTGTCAGAAGGAGGAGATAACGGGCTTTGTCAGGCATAGCTACGTTAGACAGAGGAGGAGAAAGCCGTCAGCTTGTTGGACCCATGTCCTCAAGTCTTCTAGGGTCATCGACCCTCTGGATCCCCTATGAGGAAGTGACCCGTGAAACAGGAGCTCTCGAAGGAAGGGGGCAAATTCAGCCATGGAGGTATAGGTGACCAGAAGAGAACAGTACGGTATTCGCGCACGCCCGAGAGGCAAACGCTATGCCCGAACCCGCCTGTCTCCCTTCTCCCGTCTGTATGCTGCTCCTCATGGAGGAAGCCTCAGGAGCTACACTCGGGATGAGTAGGCATGCGCTCCTACCCTGCCTCATCCTCTCCCACCAAGGAGGAAGCAGAGCCTTCTGCCTATGCCTCAGCGAGCGGAGGCTGCCAGCGCAAGTCACAACCTCCTCCCGAACACTCCGCTCCTCTGCTACCTCTGCGATCGTGCCTCCTCAGCCCCTGCTCCATCCCTACCCGTACACACGCGATGCGCCACGGATGGAGAAGGAGGGACCGCCGCCGGCACTATGACTGGTACTCGCTCTTCGGTTGACTCTCGGCTTCCTCCTCCTCGACAGCTCGGACGGAGCGCATGGAAGGATAAGAAGGCCCAGTCTGGCGAACTCCATCCTCCTCTGTGTTCTCCTCAGGGCTCAAAGCGTGCGAGCTAAGTCTAGACGAGAGAGGAGGAGGAGAGGTGAAGATCCCTCACCGTGCGCAGTGAGGATGCTGGAGAGTGAAGCTGCACTAATTGCTTGTGTCGTAAAGCTCCCTGACCCAAATTGAGAGCACCGTCTTGTATCACTGAGGGACTAATCGAAAGTCTTGACATCAGGAGATACATAGAACCTTAGAAGAAAAGAGAGAGCATCGGAGTATTTTAGAAAGGGTTGCAGTAACCGACTCACCAAACCTGGGCTTAATGCGCTCTTCTCTTATCCATGGGCTAGCCCCCCCTGTAAGCTGGAGGGGCGGGAGAGGGGGGGGAGCGCATCTATCATGGGGGCGTGCGGGGGCCCCCCCTTCTCAGGGGCATGGGGGCTTACTGCCACTAGCTGTCAGATCACATTCCATCATGGGCTGCAGGGGTGTGAGACGGAGGGCACGTGGATAGAGAGGACGGGGACAGGGGGGGAGTGAGGAAATGGAGAGGAAACGAGTTGGGCTGGATCGTATGAGACTCTGAAAGAGGGGTAGGGAGATTCTGCATAGGAGGGGGGAGGGAGAGGTGGAGGGGGAGACCGAGGGGATGAAGGGGGGAGGGAGGGTGGAGGGGAAGGATGAGCGATCAGTATTCATGGGGAGGTAGAGGGGGGAGTAGGTGTGTGGAGGTGGAGTTTTGATGTCATTTAGTGGGATGTGATTGATCGGTGGTGTAGATGAGAAGAGTCAGAGGGTGTTGTTGTATGTTAGTGTGAGGGATGTGGGGGTGGGTATGTTAGATGGTTGGGGGGTCAGTGTAGAGAGTTGGTAGGAGGGCTAGAGATCGATAGGGGGTGTGTTGATGTGGAGGGTTAATTGTGAGCGGAGAACAAGAAAAAAGAGGGCGAGTGAGACAGAGAGTTTCCTGTGCGCGGGAGAGAGGTGGTAGGGGGCGAGCGGATGAGAGTGGGTGTTGTTATTGTTGATTGTTTGTTTTGTTTTTTTGTTGTTATTTTTTTTTTTTTTTTTTTTTTTTTTTTTTTTTTTTTTTTTTTTTTTTTTTTTTTTTTTTTTTTTTTTTTTTTTTTTTTTTTTTTTTTTTTTTTTTTTTTTTTTTTTTTTTTTTTTTTTTTTTTTTTTTTTTTTTGTTTTTTGTTTTTTTGTTTGTGTTGGTTGTGTGTGTTGGTTGTGTCTTTTTGTTTGTGTTGTTCTGTTTTGTTATTTGTTGTTTTTTTTTTTTGTTGTTGTTCTTTTGTTAGACAGTTGTTTGTTTTGTTTTTTGTTTTTGTTTTTTGTCTTGATTGTTGTTGTATCTGTGATATGTTGTCTTTTGATAGTGTTTTTGTTATGTTGTATTGTTTGTTCTTAGAGTTGGGATGGATCACTGATGCTCGCTCGCCATGGTAGTGTCTGTCAGAGGAGAGACATGAGATGGCATGGTACAATGTCAGTACTGTCTGTCTGTGAGTGTCTAGTGTAGGTGGCACGGACTGGTACTCGTGAGTGTCGGCCAGGTCTGTGGATGCTAGAGGCATGGGCATTTTGTTACGGCAGTAGGGATGCTGCTGTGGTGCAGCTGTCAGAGAGATGGTGAGACTGTACTGTCATGATCGCTGGTACTGCTCTGTACTGTCTGCGTGTGGCTGTCATGCTCGCAGGTGAATGGTAGTGGGTATGGTAGAGTGGCTGGTGGAGCGTGCTCCTGACGATCGAGGGTGAGAGTCACAGATCGTCTAGGGGATCCCTGTGTAGAGCTGGGTGTGCCATGAGTCTCGGTAGGGAAGCTCGATGTGGGGTCCTGGAATCATGGTGGTGTCAAACAGTTGTAGGGCAGGGAGAGAGTGATGACATGGGAGTTGAGATAGCATGGTACATGAGGAGTAGTCATGTGGGTGGCCTATATTGGTAGACAGTGTGCAAGGATCGATGGGACTGTGTACTCTGATGTACTACTGATGTCTAGTACCATATGTGTCTGATGATGCCCTGTACTGTGGTGTGTGGCCTGGTACTGTCTGAGTACTGTCGTGGAGGAGCTGATGCTGATGCTGTCCTAGTGATGGATGTAGCTGCCCTGTCTGTCTGCAGTAGACTCCAGTTGGCTCTCACGGTGTGCGTGGGAGCTGGAGGGAAGGGGACAGTACGGCAGGGAAACAGCTCACATTCATGGGGCTGACAAAGACATGTGGAATCTTGGGACCGAGACCAGAAAGAGATAGATGCTTTTCTCTGCGTGCATCTCCACCTTGCGTGTTTCTTAGCCACACTAAATCTGGCTTAGCTACAGCACACACTGTCCGTCAGGTGGCTAAACGCACACGTGACACTCACAGTCACTGACACAAGCTCACTTCAAACTGCTAGCCTACTTCTCCTGTAGATATGTGTGAAAGTGTCGACAGGATACGGCTGGGACAAAGAGCCATGAAAACCATGATTGCGATACGCTCCCAACACGCATCACATCACGGAATGCCTTTATAAAATTGACGTCAGCGGACATAACGGGTGCCACTAACACGGGGAGGAGGGGAGAGTGAGGGGAGGGGGGAGAGGAGGGTTGGGGAACACCGTGCAGACGGATAAACACCCGTGAAACAAACACACCCAGGATGAGTGTGGGCGGAGCGCAAAGTAGTGTTGAGACAGGGTATATGTCGAGGATTAGCTTCGGGTGAGGTGGATATTATAGATGGACGGAGGATTTATAGTTGGATGTCAGGACGAGACAGCGAAGGAGAAGGAAAGTACACACCAACCACACGCAACACCACAACCACATCACCCACACACCCACGCACACACACACGCTATCCTGCACACCACCCCACCAGAATAGAATAAGATTCAAGTGGGCACGAGTAGCCGTCCACATGCACCAGAGTGACGCAGACGACCCAAGAGTGGAGGCAGCCTGAGCGAGGAGGGGAGAGTAGATGAAGAGGAGGGGAAAGAGGAGGAAGAGGGAGAGAGGATGGGGTGGAGGGAGGGGACACGAGTAGAGGAAGCCGAGGAACGCGCGGAGAGGCCACTAAGGGGTAGAGCGATGAGGAGGAAGAGGAAGGAGAGTGCCCCAGGAGCACTAGCATACAGGCAGGCTGAGGAGGAGGGGGGGGGAGGGGTCAGTGGACTGTACCAGTCTAGATGAAGGGGGGAAGGGTCAGTGGACTGTACCAGTCTAGATGAAGGGGGGGAGGGGGACAGTGGAGAAAAGGACAGTGGGGAGGGGGACAGGGGGGAGGAGAGGAGAGGAGGAAGAGGAGAAGGTTAAGGAGACGGGGAAGAGAAGGAGGAAGAGGAGGGGAAGAGAAGGAGAAGAGGAGGGGTAGAGGAGGAGGAAAGAGGAAAAGGGGGGGAGAGGAGGAAGGAAAAGGAGGAGGAAAGGAGGGGGAAGGAGGAGGAAGAAACGGAAGTGGGCGAGGAGGGAGAAGAGTGAATGGGGTGGGCAGCGACACAGGCGACTAGAAAGCAAGGAAGGGCATGTGGCACACACATCCACGGACAGACGCACTCCACACACACACACACCCTGCACTCTCCGGTGTGGAGGAGGACCACCCGACATGACTGCACTCCTAAGGTTTTTATTCAACCGAGGACATGGAGCAGTGCCTCGGCTTTCTCCCACCGGTTACGTTTTCCTAGAGGCTGGGCTCCACTTGCCAGCAATGGGGTCGATGCACTTACTACTGTACTGGGTAGAGGATCTCAGCCACTGATATGTGTCACTTACGTGTTGCGGGGAGCGCCGGAGTCTAGACACACACACTCTACCAGCACACACACGGGCCTCCTATCTCTTTCCTGGCTCACCTTGGAGGGGAGAGCAGTTTGTGCGCCTCCGATGTATTTGGGCGATGGGAAAAGGAGGAATGAGGAGCTGAGGAAAGAGTCAGGTCGTGGCGTGGAATGGCGGCTATCGGATGTCGAAGCAGGAAGAAGGACAGCTGGTGATAGAGGATGTAGATGAGTGAGAGCCGCTGAACGGATGCAAGTAATGGGAGGGAGAGGAGGAGCAAGATGGGGGGAGGAAAAGGACGAGGAAGAGGAGGAGGAAGAGGAGGAGGAAGAGGAGAGGGATAGGAACAAGGAGCAGGAGGAAGAGGGGGAGGGGAGGCAGGAGGAGGAGAGGGAGGAGAGGGCAGCCTGGTGGATGAAGAGATTTAAGCGTAAGTTAAGGAGTATGGGCATGAGCAGTAAAGGGTGAAAGGTTAAGGTTTGTATACCTGTTATAATACATGATCAATCTGTATTTAAAGCACCCCACATATGTAATGTTGACCAACCCATTAGTATTAACCCTAAGCACCATCATAGTCTGGGTCAGTAGTCCAAAATCCTCTTGTTTACTGAGCCTTGTACTGCGTCATCACCAAACCAACCCAGGCAATCAATGTATGATTCAATAGTTTACTTGTACCCTACGAGGTCCACTCAACTCAGTCTTACTGAGCCTTGTGGAAAACACTGATGTGAGCGTGTGTGTGCGTGTGGACGCGCGTGTGTGTGTGTGCACGTGTGTGTGTGAGCACATATGTGTGTGCACATATGTGTGTGCGTGTGTGTACGAGAGAGCAGGAGAGACAGTGAGAGAGAGCGGGAGAGACAGTGAGAGAGAGCAGGAGAGACAGTGAGAGAGAGCAGGAGAGACAGTGAGAGAGAGGAGGAGAGACAGTGAGAGAGAGTAGAAGAGACAGTGAGAGAGAGCAGGAGAGACAGTGAGAGAGAGCAGGAGAGACAGTAAGAGAGAGTAAGAGAGACAGTGAGAGAGAGTAAGAGAGACAGTGAGAGAGAGCAGGAGAGACAGTGAGAGAGAGTAGGAGAGACAGTGAGAGAGAGGAGGAGAGACAGTGAGAGAGAGCAGGAGAGACAGTGAGAGAGTGTAGGAGAGACAGTGAGAGAGAGTAAGAGAGACAGTGAGAGAGAGCAGGAGAGACAGTGAGACAGGGAGGGAGATGGGAAGGGTGGGAGACAGGGAGGGAGATGGGGAGGGAGGGAGATGAGGAGGAAGACAGGGAGGGAGGGAGACAGGAAGGGAGGGAGATGGGGAGACAGGGAGGGAGGCAGGTAGGGAGACAGGGAGGGAGAAAGGGTATGTGAGAGGAGAGGTGGGGAGTCTGCGATCCACTAATCAGAGCGAACACATAACACATGTGCTACCATTATCCCTCGACCTCCTGAGGTAAGAAGGAGACGAAAAAGGACGCGTGTGTCTGGCTCCAAACAATCTATTATTCACAGAGGGAGGGAGGGATGGCGAGTGAGAGGAAAAGAGGATGAGAGAGAAAGAGGAGGAGAGGGGGAGCGACGGTGTGGCTCAGAAGGACCTCCCGCGAGGTTGCATCTCTTCCCTCACTCCTCTGGAAGGCTTTGCCACGCTCACATGAAAAATAGATGCAGAAAAGAGGAGGACGAAGAGGGAGCCCACTGTCGACTGGTCAACAGAGGCACGGAAGGACTCATGGAAGATGGAGGGGAGGTTTACACGGAAAGAGGGAGTGTGTGGCGGGAGAGAGGGAGGGAGGGAGAGCGAAAGAGGGAGTGTGTGGTGGGAGGGAGGGAGGGAGAGCGAAAGAGGGAGGGTGGGATGGAGAGAGAGAGGGTGGAGAAGAGGGAGAGAGGGAGGGACAGTGACAGTGAGAGAGGTTGGACGGGAGAGGAGAAGAGGGAGCAGGGGAGAGAGGAAGGGTGGGGCCCTCACACATGGGGCCACGTGGAAGACGACTCCAGGTCCTTCGTTCAGGGGCCCGTTGGCACTACAGACACCCAAACACACAGCCCTGCCTGTGACCTAAGCCAGGGTGTGGGGGTGTGTTACAGTCTGCTCCGTGAGCTCTCCTGAGGGCCACGCAGACAGACGGAGACAGAGGCAGCGCACAGATAGCTCCCGCCCCCCCCGGAATGTGCCAGCAAGCAAAATAATCTCCCCTCTTAAAGTATTCATAGACCCCCCAAGGGTCAGGTACAGAGTGCATGCATGTCCTCTAACATGCAAGGGCTTCAATAAAAACAAGGGCCTTTTAAGAAACCTGTGTCTCCTGTTACTACGGCTGTATGAGATGCTTCCCCTGGTGGGTCCTGCAGAGCATCCTGCAGAGCGTCCTGCAGAGCATCCTGTTCTTCCCCTGGTGGGTCCTGCAGAGCATCCTGTTCTTCCCCTGGTGGGTCCTGCAGAGCATCCTGTTCTTCCCCTGTGGAGCTCTACGTGTCACTCTCCACTCCACTGCAGATAGGATCCTCTAGCAGGGTGAACAATGCACCAAGTGCCACGTGGCGTTTGCTGCTGCTGCTGTTGTTGTTGTTGTTGTGGAGCGCGTGGGTGCAACCATGTACGCTGGCGTGTGCGCTGGCATGTACGCTGGTGTGTGCACTGGCGTGTACGCTGGCGTGTGCACTGGCGTGTGCACAGGCGTGTGCGTAGGCGTGTGCGTAGGCTGGCGTGTGCACAGGCAAGCACACTGGCGTGTGCGGAGGGCTTCAGGTGAGCACCGTGTCTGTGGTAGCGGTGTGTCTGGACGCAGCGTCCAGACACACCGCTACCACAGACCAAGGCTGTTCAGGAAGGAACAGAAAGTTTGAAACGCTCGCTTGAGCACAAGAGGTTCTTACCTCGTCCACGACAGAACAGCATATTCTGACTTGTATTGAGGAATATTTCACTGTGTTTTTTACTAATTGCGAGTCAGAAGAGCACTGTGCGGTCTTGGGAAGAGGAGGAGGTCTTGGAGGTACTGTGCCATTTAGAAACTCAACAACAGACTAAAGCCAGACGAATTAAACTCAAGGACATAAATTGCATTTTCAATCGTTCAATCCAACTCTGACAGCCAAACTGAAACGGCCATTACGTCCGTGTGTGTGTGTTTGATTGTGAGCATGTGGGACTTTTGAAAGGGCGGGCAAGTATATATATATATATATATATATATATATATGTGTGTCTGAGTGTGTATGCAGACCGCTCATTGTGTGAATGCATGTATGTGTATGTGTGTGTGCATGTATGTGTGTGTGTATGTGTGTTTGCATGAATGTGTGTGTGTGCATGTATGTATGTGTGTGTGTGTGTATGTGTGTGTGTGCGCGCACGTGAAGGAGTGTGTCTGTGTGTGTGTGTATGTATGTGTGTGTGTGTGTGTATGCATGTATGTGTGTGTGCATGTATGTGTGTGTATATGTGTGTGTGCATGAATGTGTGTATGTGTGTGTGTGTGTGTGTGTGCATGTATGTGTGTGTGTGTGTGTGTGTGTGTGCATGTGTGTGTGTTTGCACTGACAAAGTGGTCTCTTCTCAGCGGTGTGCCATCATTCCCTCCCCAGGATTAACAGCACTTAAATGGACCTGCTATTTCACCTCCTACCACTCCCACATTGGCACATAGTGTTGCTGTCTGCTCCGCTGTCCGCTGTTTTTTTCTTGTTTCTATCTCTCTCTCTCTCTCTCTCTCTCTCTCTCTCTCTGTCTCTCTCTCTCTCTCTGTCTGTCTCTCTCTCTCTCTGTGTCTTACTCTTTCTCTCTCTGTCTCTCTCTCTGTCTCTCTTTCTCTCTCTGTCTCTCTCTGTCTTTCTCTCTCTCTCTCTCTCTGTCTCTCTCTTTCTCTCTCTCTGTCTGTCTCTCTCTCTCTGTGTCTCACTCTTTCTCTCTCTGTCTCTCTCTGTCTTTCTGTCTTTCTCTCTCTCTCCCTCTCTCTCTCTCTCTCTCTCTCTGTCTTTCTCTCTCTGTCTTTCTCTCTCTGTCTCTCTCTCTATCTCTCTGTCTGTCTTTCTCCCTCCCTCTCTCTCCCTCCCTCTCTCTCTCTCTCTCTCTGTCTGTCTTTCTCCCTCCCCCTCTCTCTCTCTCTCTCTCTCTGTCTCTCTCTCTCCAATAAATGGAGCTGAAGTGTTCTCCACAGGGGTCTAAGCCCAGAACATCCAGTATTTTACAGGCTGATTGAAATCTGAGTGGGTGGGAGAGGGAGGGGTGCCGACACAGGGAGTGTGTGTGTGTGTGTGTGTGTGTGTGTGTGTGTGTGTGCGTGCGTGCGTGTGTGAGATAGAGAGAGAGAGACGGAGAGAGAGGGAGAGAACAAGAGAGAGACAAAGAGAAACAGAGAGAACAAGTGAGAGACAAAGAGAAGCACAGAGAGCGAATGACAGGGATCCCTAGACACAGGGACAGGCAAGCAGGCAGGAGGGCTATGTGTGTGTGTGTGTGTGTGTGCGTGCGTGTGTGCGTGTGTGCGTGTGTGTCTGTCAATGGAGCATGGCACTGCCCCACTCTGCTAGGGGTCCAGTGATGTTGTCAGTTATTTCCTCTCAACACAATACGCATAGTCGGAGCTCAAACACACCCACACACACACTCATACACTCACACTCATACACTTACACACACTCATACACACACTCATACACACACACACACTCATACACACACACACACACACACACACACGCTCGTACACTCACACACACACACACACACACACACACTCACACACACACACGCTCGTACACTCACACAAACCCACCACAGCCTCCAGTGAGCTTATCATAGTGTTTACAACGTCGCAGTCTGGTTTGAAATATCGCCGCGACCGTTGCCATCTGTGATGAGCTAACGACCGTTCGGAGGGTTCCGGAACGTTTCCGGAACGTTTCCGGAACGTTTCCGTGAGCTGTGGAACGACCAGGCAGCCAGCCTACCTGCTGTATCTCCTCAGGCAGAGGGTAGCGGGGAGGGCTGTCCAGGGTCACACCGCTGTCTTCGTCCTTCACACGCGCCCACAGTCCATCTCCTGGAAGCGGACATGATAAACATCAGTGGAAGAGCCCCACAAAGCGAGACACACAGGCCTAATGGCGGGCTATGATACTGAGTGTGATCTGAGTCTATTGGACAGGGGCTTGGAGAAGAAATGCATTAACATAATGGCATTCCATCAGACTGTGTTAAGCATGATCTCAAAATTTATTCGCTGTCGTTATTTTCCTCTCCGGTCTGGTTCTCTCGCAATCCTATTGGACTACTGACATCTTAGTATGCCCAGTAGGAGCAGGGGCATGGCGACAAGGGGGCACAGGGGAGGGGAGGCCGGGCCCCCTTCATTTACATGACAGGCCCCCCCCAGATTTGTGATTGTTTACAACACAAATTTAAGAACTTGTTAATTCCTTAATTTCCTTATATATACTATACACAACCAGAGAGACAGAGAGAGAGACAGAGAGAGGGAGACAGAGAGAGAGAGACAGAGAGAGAGAGAGTGAGAGAGACAAAAAGACAGAGAGACAGAGAGGGAGAGACCGAGAGAGAGACACAGAGAGAGAGAGAGAGAGAGAGAGAGAGAGAGAGAGAGAGAGAGAGACAGAGAGAGAGAGACAGAGAGAGAGAGAGAGAGTGGAAGAGAGACACAAAAATATATATGTTCTCCTTTCATAATGGCCACTCCAGTGTAAGATGAGACCTCCGCCTCAAAAAAACAATGTCTCCGTTCCTGGTATAGCGAGGCTTAATCTGCTACAGTGTGACGCAACCCGTATTACCCCAATTATTCCCTGCATGCCACACTACATAGATTAATGAGGAAAGCCTGCAGTATTTAGCCAGCGGTATTTAGTCTGAAGCGTTACGAATCAAGCCGAGATTCTGGGGTGACTGCAGTGTGTGGGTGTCTGGGGTTCCTTAAGGAGAACTTTAGTCAGGTGACGTTCCTTTGGTTTGGGGCACACAAGGAGCACCTTAGGGGGTAGTAAAGCCAGGCAGCCTTGACCTCAGAGGACCCCCTGTGGCCCGCTGTGTGTCTCTCAGATGGCCCCTGGTCCTCAGAGGACTCCCTGTGGCCTGCTGTTAGTCTCTCAGATGGCCCCTGGCCCTCAGAGGACCCCCTGTGGCCCACTGTTTGTCTCTCAGATGGCCCCTGGTCCTCAGAGGACCCCCTGTGGCCCACTGTGTGTCTCTCAGATGCCCCCTGGCCCTGCCACCCTGCTGAGAGACGTATGGCCTGGCAGGGCATCAGAGGGGAATGAAGTGAGAGAGCACGAAAGATGGGACTCTCTGACGCGCGCACACACTCACTGACACACGCTGACATACTCACACACTTACTGACATACTCACACACTTACTGACATACTCACACACTTACTGACACACACTCACTGACGCGCGCAGACACACTCACTGACACCCACTGACATACTCACACACTCACTGACATGCTCACACACTCACTGACACACACAATCACTGACACACGCTCTCTGACGCGCGCAGACACACTCACTGACATACTCGCACACATTCAAAGACACTTATTGATAAACAAACACTCTCTCGCTGACACGTACCCACACTCAGTGACACACACACACACACTCACACTGACACACACATTCACTCAAACACTCACTCTGCCGACCACACACACCCATGCTAATCCACAGCCATCCACATAAACTACCCTGCCAGACATCGGTACAAGCAGACCATTGACAATAAACGTCCCATGGGCTAACTGTGTCTATCCCACTAGCTTGTGGTTTACTGGCTTTGTGGGGTTGATAACTGAATAACGTTCACTATGGGCTTCCCTTTTGGCTCGTTCTGATAAGAACTGTGTCTGCGTGATAAGCCTCGTGACATGTTGGCCATTTTAGTCATGATTGAACTATTAATCGTTGTGATGCGAGAATGACAAGCTGTTTATAAACTTGTCTATTCTGCATGGACGAACTCGTGAGAAGCGGAGGCACGCTCACACACTGACACACACACACAGACACAGACACACACACACAGAGACATGCACACGGACACTCAGAATTCGCTAAACACGCATTTACTCAACGACCCAGTCACGAAGCTACGCTAATGCACCTTCGTTGGAGTCATGGGGGTACGATATTGACAAACTCTCGTATACTATTAATGTAATTTGGGGAGGGGGGAGGGGGGGGGGTAATTTAACGACAATGAACAACGTGACACTCTGCTCCTTTACAAAAGAAAAAGAGAGCTAATGAAGTTAATACTATTGTACTATTTAGTTTCACTAGCTCTGGCGCTATGACGTTATCCCGATCTGACCCAAACAAATCACTGCAAGCTTTTTTTTTAAACTAGCAAACTTTCGGGCTAAACAAAACTTCTATTCTATCAGGTTGTTAATTGGTTTGTATGAAACCTTTACCTACCCATTGTGTATAGTATTCTTTAAGTATAGGCAACGATAAACAGCTCAAGCAGAAACGGCACTTTTCTCCGTAGAAACACCATAGACTCAAGCCTTGACGATCACTATGGGAACTGCGTCCGTTATTACGCAAAATGCGCAGGCGATCCGTCTGCCTTTACTATGAATGGTTTATGCGCTCGACCGAACTTGAAGTCCTTTGCCTGACCTGCTGTGAATCGTGCAGGCAGGAGAGAGGCAGAGAGGGAGAGACAAAGGGACGGAGAGCATTGTATTTAGGCAGACAACACGCTTCTGCCAAACTCACCAGAGACTGCGTGTGTTCTGGCCTGTTGTGGCAGTACGTTTAATGCATTACCCTCAGGACGAATCTGTCTGAAACAACGGCCAGACGAGCCCACGGGGCATTGCTTGTGCCCTTTTCACCGCAATATTACAAAAGCAATTTGTGTAAGGACATATTATGTTTATACATTTACCGAGACAGGCATGTTTGCCTTTCTCATGTGATATCATTGGTCTAATTTGACTCCCCGTGTAACTAAACAGCCCTGGGTAGCTACTGGCTACTGCGTCCTCTTATGCCTTTGAGTTCTTTGGAGGGTTTTCGCTGCGCTGCAGTGCGTGGCATTGCCTTTTATCCCTGTCAATGATTTGTGTGGCCTTAGCGTTAGTCCCTGCCCTAAATTGCGTTTTTCCCGATCGTCCTCTCTCCCTCTCTCCCTCTCTCTCTCTCTCTCTCTCTCTCTCTCTCTCTCTCTCTCTCTCAGGCAAAGCATCTACCTTCGTGACGGTTTATCCGCTTTTGCGGTGAAAACGACGGGGAATGTGATAAAACGCCGCGCTAAGGGTGGTCCCAGACAAGACAGAAAATCCTCGAAGCTCGCGACCTTTCGTGTCTGTCGACCGTAAAACCTTGGCCGTGCATGCGAACAGAGAGGTAGGCGGAGGGCAGTTCTGGCTGTCACCTAATAGGATCTATCGTTGTGTCTCTGTGTCTGTCGTCATTTACCCCTCTCTCTCTCTCTCTCTCTCTCTCTCTCTCTCTCTCTCTCTCTCTCTCTCTCTCTGTCTCTCTGTCTCTCTGTCTCTCTGTCTCTCTCTCTCAACGAACGAGTGCAAAACAAAGCGCTCAAAATATGAAGTTATTTGCTATTCATTTTAACGTCACACTTGTAGCCGTTGCGTTACAATCTAATGAGGCTAAATTGAGTTTACTGTTTAATAAACGGATTTTTATAATACCAAAATTGACGTATGAAATTAAGTGAACTCTATTAAAATAGCCTCAAATAAAAAATCTCAAATCATGTTAACCTAATTCGGAAGGTACGGCTCCGTGGTGGGACGCTGGCTGTAGCCCTAGTGGCTCGGCGTTTATTGAGTCCGTTTCCAGCACGCTATGTTGTGTGGGCAAGTGTATAATGTAAATAGAGCACCCTGCTGACTGTGTGCTTGCGTGAGTCTTCGTGAGAGAGAGAGAGAGAGAGAGGGAGAGAGGGAGGGGGCTGTTTGTCTGTGTCGGATTTGAAGGGGGGAGACTCTGGTTTCTAGGTTTTTAGCATGAACGACTGATATTTACGGATGACTAATCTCAGTTTGTGAAAAGTCTTCTGTATAGATTAACCTAGTGCTCCATTCGTGTAATAAAACTCACCAACTATGAAGCTATCCAACTTAATCGTATATCATAAAAGAACGAAAATCCCCCAAAGTCTCTTAAAACAATGTGCTACTCTACATTTTACATTTTAACCCCGCACGCCTGCGCACCAGCTGATTCTACTGGAACCCAAACAGCAAATGGCCTTTTCTCTCTGTCTGCACGCAAGCGCTGCTGCGGTGCCGTGACGTGTCTCTGTCTCTCTCTCTCTCTCTCTCTCTCTCTCTCTCTCTCTCTCTCTCTCTCTCTCTCTCTCTCTCTCTCTCTCTCGCTCTCTCTCTCACGCTCGCTCGCTCTCTCGCTCTCTTCCTCTGTACGTTTGTGTGAGGAGAGAGAGAGCGTGCAGACTATGTAAACTTCGGTCAAACGAATCAATCAAAATAAGCCGATGTCGCTCTTAAAAGTTTGACAAAAACGGGAAAAGGGAGTGTATGTCTGCTTTGACTACGTTGAAAATAGTTTGAAATGTTGACTATATAGCCTATTTTTATCTAGATTCCGACACTCTGACTGCATCTAGATAACGTACTGGACAGAGGTCAGAATGGAAAGATAAAACGCATTCCAATTGAACCCTATCGACTTCCGAATCGAGTGTGAGAAGACGCAAGTATCATTTCCTGATATAGCATGAGGCACGCAGTGGGCGGTAATGCGGCGAGAGAGGTTAAACTGCGTGCTCGATTGCAAATCACGTTATCGCTTGTCAGTATCTTTATTAAAACATGTTGTTTGCTTTATTTAAATTATTTTACAGAGGAAAGTGGCTACGGCGTGTGTGCGACGTTTTGAACGGATTTGCATGATACCGGGAGGGCGACCCTAGTCTCTCACGCCAACCCCCTCTTTGTAACAGGAGGAGCGGATGTCGTGACAGCGCTCAGTTTAAATAGGAGCGGTGACGCTGTGTCTGTCTGTGCGTGTGTGTGTTGATGAGGCAGTCACGCAGTTAGACGGGGTTTGCACACAGAGGGCTCAGACTGATTGCAGCAATATTAGCTGAACGCGTACCCTCTTAAACAGGCTGAAGTGGCTATTCCGGTGAAATAAGGCCGTATGTTAGTGTAGAAAAAGTAGCCAGTTAGCCTCCTTGAACAGACGGACTGTGCCAAGTCAAAAGTAACGGTTCAGTCGGGCCAACAGTGCCTGGAGCGTTTGTGCCAGAGTATAGGCAGATGAAAGCAAACCCACTAATTCTTAACCGAATTACCGTAAATCTATTCAGAGTCAGGAGGGCCTTCCTTACTTTCTCTGCGCGTGCAGAAACACGAAGATGAACGTCACACGGGAGACTCATTTGCGATGCGTGCATGACGCTCGCCTCGCGCTAACAAATCTCTCAGCGTGGCGCATCACGAAGGCAATTTACTGTTTTCCCGGAAACTGTGAAAAGGAACCCTGAAGCCGTGAGGGTGGAGCGCGAGCCTTAGTACGGTGAGATACCGTGTCACACGACTTGCCAGCTGACTGAAGGTGCCAGAGATTGAAGCTTTGAGAGGGCCCTGGCTGTGCGCGTGTTTGTGTGTGCGCGCGCGCGGGTGTGTGTCAGTGTGTGAACTCTGGCCGTGAGACATCATTATGGCAGATTAGCGTGGCCACGCTGAGCGACAGAGTTAGGCTCGTCTAGACCGGGGGTCGTATAGTAACATCCAGTAAAGATCTTTTCAGTCTCATAACCGTATCGTGATGATACGGTCTATATTCTGTCACGTCTGACGATGCGTTAACATGCTCATCTTCAAAACCCTTCTAACCATATTAAGCTAACAACAATGCTCACATGAAAAGAACGTTGTGTGACACGAAGAATGAATGAACGTTCACCACTTTCGCTGGAGTGGGGAGAGGCTGCCCGGGTGGACTCATCAGTACATTTGTAATTGTCTGCGTGTGTGTATGTCTGAGTTTGTGTCTGCGTTTGTGTATGTCTGTGTGTGTGTGTGTGTGTGTGTCTGAGTATGTCTGTGTGTGTGTCTGCATGTGTGCGTATGTCTGTGTGTGACTGTGTGTCTACATGTGTGTGTGTCTGCATGTGTGTGTATGTCTGTGTGTCTACATGTGTGTGTGTCTGCATGTGTGTGTATGTCTGTGTGTGTCTGTGTGTCTACATGTGTGTGTGTCTGCATGTGTGTGTATGTCTGTGTGTGTGTGTGTTTCTCACTGGGCAGAGCTCCAGTCTTTCGTCTCAATCTGATCGTTATCACACACGCCTCACTGGTCTATCTACAGGAGGACCACCCCTACTGTAGAACAGGAGGACAGGAACATCATTCCTCTTCTCCAGCTCCTTCCATCTGTCCCGCCCCCCTCCCACCCCCTCTCCCTCCCTTCCCCCCCCCCTCCCTCTCCTCTCCTCCCTCACCACACAGGCTCCGCCCCTCTTACACAGACCTCCGCACAGGCCCCGCCCCTCTGACACGGTTCTCCACACAGGCCCCGCTCCCCGGACACAGCCCTCCACACAGGCCCCTCCCCTCTGACACAGCCCTCCACACAGGCCCCTCCCCTCTGACACAGCCCTCCACACTGACCCCGCCCCTCTGACACAGCCCTCCACACAGGCCCCGCCCCTCTGACACAGCCCTCCACACAGGCCCCTCCCCTCTGACACAGACATACACACAGGCCCCGCCCCTCAAATAAAACTAAAATAAGACAAGCAAAATTTAGCAAATTGGACTTGGCAAAAAGTGGAGGTAGTTGGAGTACGATAGCAGCCCTTGGCTTTGCTTGGACACAGAGATAAGACACTCTATTTTCACCCATAGTTTAGTCCTGCTCTGAGTCCTGTCGTTTAGGATGACAATTGATATTTTCCTTCCTTTAGTAATACAGCAATGTGTTGAGTCGAACCATCCCAGCAGGGTGAGAATATCCATGGTTAGGCCCTCAGGGGATGTTAAGGATGCCAAAGTAAGCCTCCATTGATGTCATTTTAAACGTTTGCATGTCAGACAAAGTGTTTGCATCTTGTTTGGATCACGATAGCCAGACAGCCGTGATGATGACACGCTCACTGTCTCTGCTATGAACAAACTCTAACACACTCAGACACCACAACTTCCACAAACAGTTCCTGGATCCTTCCTAACCACCCCAACACCTGACTGCAAATTAACACATCTTTAAATGTTGATGTTTGCACGCTCCATTGCACCTTTTCTCCATCCAAACCCTCTCTCTCCAAATTGCTTTGCTTCGACTGTGAAGTCTTTGGCTCAGTTCTAATCGGAACTACTAATTAAACATTTGTTTTGAGAGTCTGTCTCTCTCCATGTCTTCTCCCTCCCTCCCTCCCTCCCTCCCCCTCCCGTCCCTCCCCCTCTCCGTCCCTCCATCCCTCTGCTCCCGCCTTCTCTCTCTTCCGTCCTCCCCTCCCCTCTCCGGTCTCTTCCCTCCCTCTCTTCTCCGTCCCTACCCTCCCTCCCCTCTCATCCGTCCCTCCTCCCTCCCCTCTCCCTCCCTCCTCTTGCGTCCTCTCCTCCCCTCTCCGTCCTCCTCCCCCTCTCCGTCCCTCCCTCCTCGCCCTCTCCGTCCCTCCCTCACTCTTGCTCTCTCTTTCGCCCACATTTGCATGTAAGGCACAGAACACACCCAGTCAGTAACATGATGTCCTCTCGTGGGGACAGGCCAGTGCTCGCAACAAACATTCTTTTTTGTCACTGTCCCAGTACTGTCCTAAGTTATAAATTTACCTTCCCCAAATGTAAAGTCTTGCATTTTTGCATGTTGACATTCTGACTTAGGTCTGTGTTATTTAAAACACTATTTCATGTCAATAACTGAATTTCAATGTGGAAACTTACACACTAGATTTCGCAATTGTCTTTCTTGTTTCATGGTGGGGCTGACACAATAATTGACGTGGCTGTTGTTAAAATGTTTCCAAAGTTTAAAAAAAAAAGGTTTTAGGAACAAAAAACATGATTAAGGCTGGAAGGAAAAAAACAAAAATCTTGAAAAAAGTTGCAAACACAAAGTTTCTCAAGGTTTAAATTCTAGTTGTAAAGGTTAAAAATATATTTGATGAGGACTCTGTTGTACTTTATTATACTTTTTTTGGTACCATATTGCTTTATAAATGGTCAGGCTGGAACGTACAGGAGAACCACTTTCCCTGAGGCCCCCAGGGAAATCTGTTCCCCCGCAAAATCTGTTCCCCCTGTGTTCTCAGTGTAAAAGACTGGTGTATAAATAAAACTTGTTGTATACAATCATCACAATAACATACATCACCAGCGTCACTGTATTACTTTATAAATGGCCAGACTGTAATATACAGGAGAACCATTTCCCCTTAGGCCTTTAAAGATATCCGTTCCCCTCAGTGTTGAAGGCTGGCGAGAGTCACGATTCGCTTCTAATTTAAATAACATGCTCTACCTATGATCTTTATCTTCAAAAGCATGGTTTTCGGCGCATAAAAAACTTTTGATGTAGGTCTTCCTTTGCCGATTAACTCCAACTTCTTATTAAAAGTTCATCTTGAAAACAGCGCATATTACAAATGTGAACGATGTCCTCCTCAATAGCGGATACGTTACTGACGAACAAGCTAACATTAGCTAGTTTACTAGATGATCGAGTTCTCGACAGCGGGTTGAACTTGTCATAAAGTTAATGATAACAAAGCCCAGTCATTTAGAGGGAAGATATGATTGGTCGATTTAACTGCCAATGGAAAGTGGTTATATATTGAGTTACTATAAATCCGCCTTCTGTAAAATTATAGCTGGTCCACCAATCACAGAACGGCATAGCATTTTCCTCCCAACAACGGTGGTAGTAAAATTGTGATTGGGTTACAAAAACGTTTCACATTTCAACGCAAACAGAATAAGCAAGATCGAGGGTATCTTTAAGAGACCTTGTCTTTAGACCGTTTTTTGTGTTACGCTTCCAAACGTGAATGAGCAAGTTAAAGTTCTCATTGTGAACACCGAATTCTCTTCAATCAAGTAAAAAGCCTGAAAAGAAATTAAACCAATATTTTCCGCTTTTTGTCCGTTTAAACCTACGCTTTCAGCCAGGTATAACGAGGACAGAGAACGAAAACGTGAGGAATTCCTCAGCGCGAATGTTCGCCCTCGTTTTCTACGTCGTTAACGGTTACACTGGCAGAGAAGCCTTACTCATTCCGCCACGGAACTGAACACCGTCGACACGACGCTGCCAAACCTTGTGTGCGGACGTGACCCGGTGCTCCTCGTTACCTTGGCAACCTCATAGCTGTCTGCTGCCTGACGCAGGGGCGGAAGAACACGAAGACAGAAGATGAAAAAAGAGGATGACATCATCCTTTGCACCTCTGGAGTAAACACTGCCTCGGGGGACTCCCACATGTTCTTACTTGTCCGCTAAAATAGGCTGGTCGTGCCTCTTCTTCTGCGGATATTTAGCTGCAGTCTGAAGAGTTCTTCCTCTACTCTTTGCGTGGTTCTGTGCGGAACAAACAGGCCTCAAAACGATTCGACCGTAGTTAACCCTGCGCAGTCTGCTCAAGGGGTCATTCTCATTTCTCTCCTCTCTCTCTCCCTCTCTCCCCCTCACGCTCTCTCTCTCCTTCCCTCTCTCCCCCTCTCTCTCTCCCCCCCCTCTCTCCTTTCCTCAGTTAAAGGTCTGTGACAGACACACACCAGATCACCAAGCTGCGTTCACCAATATCCTGTCTCCATGTTTTCTTTACCCTGCTCTCTCCTCCACACCTCATCAACCCCCTGCACCTACGGTGTGTGTACATGTGTGTGTACGTGTGTGTGTACATGTGTGTGTACGTGTGTGTATGTGTACATGTGTGTGTGTACATATGTGTGTGTGTACGTGTGTGTATATGTGTGTGTGTGCGTTTGTGTGTGTGTGTGTGTTGGGGGGGAGCTCTGAACCTAAATCAGATTGATCAGGCATCTCATTATCACTACCAAAACACTATCAGATGATTAGGGAACATACACCCCTCAAGACCCCGTTACCACGGACACAGGAGGGGACAAAATACAATCAAACTGGAGGAAATTATGATCACAACCGACTGACAGACTGTTGCATGCTGTGCCATAGCATGGAAGGTAATGGATTAGCACGGAGGGTATGCTAATTATCCAAATCAGTCATATTCTTTGGTCCCTAAAGCTAAGGAGCTATACCAATCACGTTGGCAATCACACTCAGCCCCTTTAGCTGTGGTTTAGTAGCCAGCTCTAGTTTGTAGGCTGACAAGGAATCTGGCTATAGGCCTACTACACTGCAAAGCAGCCTTGCATTAGCAGGCTAGCTAGCAGGGTTGTGTAATGAGGTTTGGTCTGAGCTGGGGGAGGATGAATGGAGAACAGCTGTTTAACAGCAGAGAAGGGTGGGTGGCGGGGAGGGGAGAGAGAGAGAGGGAGAGATAGAGAGAGAGAGGGAGAGAGAGAGAAAGAGAAGGAGTGGATGAGAGAGCAAGAGAGAGGGGGAGCGTGTGAGAGAGAGAGAGAGAAAGAGAAGGAGTGGATGAGCAAGAGAGAGGGGGAGCGTGCGCGAGTGAGAGAGAGAGAGAGAGAGTGTGAGAGCGTGGCAAGAGAAGAAGGAGAAAAGGGTGGGCAGGGGAGAAGGAGGGCTCACACTGTACAGACCACTACGTGCCAAAAGACACGAATCCAGCTCGCTCCATGGCAGGGGTTTAGCAGCTGAAATCTGACTCTCGTTTCTGGGCCGCGAGTCGTAACTATCAAACTGACTGTTGATAGTTATGAAGTAATGAGGCAGAGCTACTGTAGCGAGCACTTGAGAGTGATGGAGACAAGACTTGTCTCTCTCTCTCTCCCTCTCTATTTCTCTCCCTCTCTCCTCCCCCTCTCTCTTCTCTTCCTCTCGCCCCTTCACTCTCTCTCTCTCTCCCTCTGTGTGTGTGTGCTCGTGGGAGGAGACAGAGAAGGAGAGACAGAGGTAGAGGAAGGCGAACGGAGGAGGGAGGGATGACTTCTGCAGACGTATCACTGGGCCATACGCATTCCTGAAGGGCTGAGCTTCCTGTTTCTCTCTCTCCACCTCCACTAGGCTCACGCTGCACGGCACGTACGCAGTCTGTCACACACACACACACACAAACACACACACACACACACCTCTACCACAGGGTGAGGCATATTGCAGCACCTCCCAGCTCTTTAGAACAGGAAATGGGTAAGGGCAATCTTTCATTCGTTCTCAAACACACTCACTCACTCACACACACACACACACACACACACACACACATGCTGACACGGACACAGTCTGGCTGGGCAGAAGCACCCTTCAGAGTCCCCTCTGTCAAAAGAGACTTCCTGGATCATTTGTTTTTCTTCTGTTTTACATGAAGGGATTTTTTTTTCCACTTCAACTGCTTAGTGGAGGACAAAATGGTTTTGATAAGCTTTGGGAGTCTGTGCCTTTGAGCCCTCCCTCTCTCTCTCCCTCCCTCCCTCCCTCCCTCCCTCCCTCCCTCG
>BROE01000005.1:2682312-2698741 GCA_036571765.1 Plecoglossus altivelis | reverse complement strand
CCTCCCTCCCTCCCTCCCTCCCTCCCTCTTGCTCTCTCTCTCTCCTCCTCCCTCCCTCTCCCTCTCTCTTTCTCTCCATCCATCCCTCCCTCTGTCTATCCCTCCCTCTCCCTCTCCATCCATCCCTCCCTCTCTCCCTCTCTCTCAATCTATCCCTCCCTCCCTTGCCCTGCCTCTCGCTCCTTCTTTCTTTTGTCCTCTCAGAGAACTACCCAGGCTTTAACCATCTGGGGGAAAGGGATGGATGGTGTTGAAAGGAAGAGATGGAGGAGAAAGAAGGTATCATCTGATATTCCTGCCTCTGAACCCTGATAAGCCGACAACATGACTGACCCTTGAGACTGAGACTCCCCTGTGCTGTGACACCACTGAGACAGAGAGAGGGAGAGAGAGGGAGGAACACAGAGAGAGAGGGAGAGAGAGGGAGGAACAGAGAGAGAGAGAGAGAGAGAGAGAGGGAGGAACAGAGAGAGAGGGAGAGGGAGAGGGAGGAACAGAGAGAGAGAGGGAGAGAGAGAGGGAGAGGGAGGAACATAGAGAGAGGGAGGAACAGAGAGATGGAGAGGAACAGAGAGAGAGGGAGAGGGAGAGGGAGGAACAGAGAGAGAGGGAGGAACAGAGAGAGAGGGAGGAACAGAGAGAGAGGGAGAGAGAGGGAGGAACAGAGAGAGAGGGTGAGAGAACGAGGAACAGAGAGAGAGGGAAGAACAGAGAGAGGGAGAGGGACAGGGAGAGGGAGGAACAGAGAGAGAGGGAGGAACAGAGAGAGAGGGAGAAACAGAGAGAGAGGGGGGAACAGAGAGAGAGGGAGGAACAGAGAGAGAGGGAGGAACAGAGAGAGAGGGAGGAACAGAGGGAGAGGGAGGAACAGAGAGAGGGAGAGGGAAGGAGAAGCAGAGAGAGAGGGGGACGTATTAGATGTGAGGGATGGCGTGTGAGGTGCTGACCGTGTGTGCAACAGAGAGAGGGAGAGAAAGAGACAGAAAGAGGGAGAGATAGGTAGGGACAAAGAAGGAGAGAGAGAGGGAGAGAGAGGGAGAGATAGGTAGGGACAAAGAGGGAGAGAGAGGAAGGGAGAGAGAGAGGGAGAGAGGAAGAGAGACAGAGAGAGAGGGGGAGAGATAGGGAGAGACAGAGAGAGGGGGACGTGTGAGATGTGAGAGATAGTGTTTGAGGTGCAGACCGTGTGTGAGCGACAGAGAGCAAGCGAGAGAACGCGAGAGGGCACTTACTCCCTATTGTGTGTGGGAGAGCTTGTGTGTGGGAGAGCTTGTGTGTGGGAGAGCTTGTGTGTGGGAGAGCTTGTGTGTGGTAGAGCTTGTGTGAGAGGCTGTTGCTTGTGTGAGATGGTGGATGTGTGTGAGAGAGAAAAGCGAGAGCTTGTGAAAATGTGTGTGTGCACTGTAATCCTCTAGGCCTCAGGGAGGTGCACACACGCTCAGCCCTTTCCTGTTGCTTCCCATTAATTCCACCTGTACACACTGAGCCCCACACCAGCCAAGGCCCTCCCTGCCTCCCTCCACCCCTCTCGGCCTCCCTCCACCCCTCCCTGCCTCCCTCCCTCCACCCACCCCTCCCTCTGCTCCTCCCTTTTTAATCCCCCAGATGGAAGCCAATGGAACACCCAGACTGAGTGGCTTGTTCTGTTCTAGGTACCTCACAATGGAATGTTCTTATCCACAACCAGAGGTTCCAGACTGTTTCAGAATCGCTTCCAAACCCCCTGGGCGGATCGATTCTAGAACGTTCACGGCGAATGAAGCGAACTGCGGCTTGTATGGGAAAGCGCAGCGAGCGAGCAGTGAATTATTAAGCTTGGACAAACAGCCTTGCATAGGCTGTCATGTTAAGAGAGAGATGCATTGGAGGGCTGAACGTCGAACATGTTGTTAAAGCTCAATTATTAAGGCTGAGTTCATGTAGCTGTGGCAGGGGAAACCACCGGAATCTTTCCACAAACATGCATGGAAAGATCGTATCCACACTATCTTGATGATTCCTGGTGAAACGGACATACAGCTGTCTGAAACAACTGAGGTCAAAAGTCTTGACCTCTACTCATCTGGACACGTGGATAAGGTCAAGTATATCAGGTAAGTTACTCATCTGGACACGTGGATAAGGTCAAGTATATCAGGTAAATCACCGCCCAGGTCCTGAGTCACATAAACACTTCCTGGTTCATCCTACTGGTTACCAGCATTGGCCCCAGCCCAAACTGGAGCACTGGCCCTGAACCTGTTTTCTAGACAGCCCCTAGCTTCACAGGGACGTTTCCACCTGTTTCGATTCCTAATAGGTCAACTCCTGGTAATTATCCTCATTTGTTCCCCACTCCTCACCTCTCTTCCTTGGCTGACTGAAGGGCTATGAACCCCAATTAGAAAAACAGAAGATGACAGCAAAGCCAGTGGAGTGAGAGAGCGCGAGCGAGCAAGCTAAAAGAGGGAGAGAAAGAAAGAGAGCAGGAAAGAGAGAGAGAGAGCTAAACGAGGGAGAGAAAGAGAGAGAGAGAGAGAGAGCGAGCGAGCTAAAAGAGGGAGAGAAAGGGAGAGAACGGGAAAGAGAGAGAGAGCTAAAAGAGGGAGAGAAAGAGAGAGAACGGGAAAGAGAGAGCGAGCGAGCTAAAAGAGAAAGAGAGAGAATGGGAAAGAGAGGGAGCACGAGCGAGCGAGCTAAAAGAGGGAGAGAAAGAGAGAGAACGGGAAAGAGAGGGAGCACGAGCGAGCAAACCACACAAAGAGACGTTTAAAGAAAAGGACAAAGGGCGGCCGAAAGACAACTTAAAGAGGCAGCGAAAGGTCAGACCGTCTGCCTAGAGGTCAGAGTTCAGCCGTAGAGAGGTCAGAGTTCAGCTTGAAAAAGAGACAGAAAGGGAATCCGTCTCTGCCCCTCCCCCCTCATTGTGCAGGGTCCTGCCTGAAGCCTAGCCTTGGGGCAGGGTCTGGAAAGGTCACAAGCTCTGGGCGGTTTTAAAAGGTCGCGCAAAGTTCACGACACAAGCTTGCCCATATTTGGCTCCTCGGACTCTTAGAGGCTTAGGGCAGAAATCTGAAATGATGGAGAGAGGGAGAGCAGAGAGACAGAAAAAGCCAACTGGAATGTTTATTGGTTCAGGCTGGGCATTGTCAGGAGCAATACGAACCTGGGCTTAATGGAGGAAGTGTGTATGTGTGTGTGTGCGCTTATGCATGTGTTTAGACCTGTGTGTGTGCCGTGTGCATATGCATGTGTTTAGACCTGTGTGTGTGTGCTTTAGCATGTGTTAAGACCTGTGTGTGTGTGTGTGTGTGTGTGTGTGTGTGTGTGTGTTTTGTGTGTGTTGTGTGTGTTTTTGTGTTGTGTGTGTGTGTAGTGATGATGTGTGTGTGTGTTGTGTGTGTGTTTGTGTTGTGTGTGTGTGTGTACCTCCAGTGCATAAGCCATGACTATGTCAGAGCAACAGATGCCTCCTCTCTCCGCATTCCTCCCTCCCACTCCATCTCTCTCCCTCCCCCTCTTTCCCCCATTCCCTTCCCCCACTCCTCCCATCTTCTCCCTCCCCCCTCTCTGCTCCCCTTCCTCCATCTCTCTCCCCCCCCCCTCTTTCCACCCTCCCTCCTGGCCTAATGCCCCTGACCTTCTAACCTTTTCCCACAGCCCACGAATCAATGAATCGGATGATTTTAATGAGGCTGTTGGGGGGATGTTTGCGTGGAGTTGCTGGAGTGTCATTCGATGGTGTGTGTTGTTAGAGGTGGGGGCAGACATGTGGTGCGGTCATGTAATCAATGACGTATGCCGGAAGCATGGAGGACGGCGGGCCAGTGCTAAGAAAGAGGGGCTATGCGCAATTCGCCATACTCAAGAACAGCTGACTATGGAACTGAATCACCAGTCTATGTTCCGTGTTGCAGTTTAACAGTTAGTATGTTCGGCGTGGAGGTTGTGTGTGTGGTCACGGTGTGTGTGTGTGTGGTGCTGCTGCTGTGTGTGTGCGTTTAACTGTGGCTGCTGTGTGTGTGCGTTTAACTGTGGCTGCTGTGTGTGTGCGTTTAACTGTGGCTGCTGTGTGTGTGCGTTTGTGTACATGTGTGTGTGGTGTGGGTGTGTGATGTGGGTGGGTTTGGCGTGTGTGGGGTAGTGTGTGTGGGTTGTTGTGTTGGGTGTTGTGTTGTTGGTTGGTTGAGTGTGTGGTTGGTGTGTGTGTTGGTGTTGTTGTGTGTGGTGTTGTTGGTTGTGTGTTGTGTTGTTGTGTGTGTGTGGTTGGTTGGTGTGTGTGTGTGTGTGGTTGGTTGGTGTGTGGTGCGGATCCAGACCGTTTAATATTCCTGAGAGGGAGTCTAGGCCTCTTAAATGATCCAAGATAAAAAAAACAGTCCGAGCATATCAATAATTCATCTGGATCTTCTACATAAAGCCCCATCTCTCACACACACACACACACACACGCACACACACACACACACCGTAGTCCATCAATCGTGGACACTGTCATAATGCTATAACAATCCTCTGTGTCAGCTAACAACGGCCTACCCCCCTCAACTCTCTCTCTCGTTCCCTCCCTCTTTCCTTCACCTTCATTCTGTCTTCTTCCTCTGCCTGCCAGAACAGGAGGCTCTCTGTCATTCCTGGTGGGCAGTCAGGCAAACACAGCCAGCCAATATCCACTGCATGACTCTGCACGAGAGAGAGGGAGGGACAGAGAGAGGGGGGCGAGAGATGAGAGGGGGGCAGAGAGAGAGAGATGGGGGCCAGAGAGAGAGAGAGGGGGGGCAAAGAGAGAAGAGGGAAGGTGTGTTGTGTATGGAGAGTAGGCTTGGAAGACATATGCAAATTGTAATATGTGTAACTGAAGGGAGACGGTTATGAGTGAGAGGCACACAAGGTATAGGATTCGTAAGGACTGAAGAAGACGGAGATGTGAGAGTATATGCAGGAAGAAAGGAGAGGAGTGGGAGGACAGAGAGAGAGAGAGGGGGACAAAGAGAGAGAGGGACAGAGAGAGAGAGAGAGAGAAAAGAGAGAGAGAGAGAGAGAGAGCAAAGAGAGAGGGCGGCACAGAGAGGAAGGCGAGGACGTGCAGGAGATAGAGAAGGAAAGAGTGGAGAGACATCATTCAGAAATGGAGCAGACAGGGAACAGGCGAGAGATGAGATGGAGAGATAAGAGGGAGGAAGATAAAGACAGAGAAAAAGAGAGAGAGAGTGATAGAAAAGCAGAGAAAGAAAGAGAGATAAAGAGAAAGAAAAGAGAGAGGAGAGATTACAAGAGAGAGAAGATAAAAGAGAGAGCAGAGAGCAGAGTAGAGAGAGATAAAGAGAGAGAGAGGAGAAGAAGAAGAAGAGAGAGAGAGCGAAGAGAGAGGAAACCAGAGCAGGACCTGCGTTTATAGGCTGCACCTGATGGCTGTTAAAGCTGTTTGTGTGTTTTTGGCAGGTCGTTTCCTGGTTATCTTTATTGTCTTGAGGGTGTAAGGCAATGATTATGTTTAATATGCTCAGTGTGTCCACGCAATGGTCACAGCCTGCTTTCAGCTCTACCATCTTTCTTTGTCATAATGGTTCCTGTGCAGAGCAAGAAATATCTCATTATCTATTGATCCTGAGACATCTGGTCTCACCCGAAAGACCAGGGTACAGTACGCCCTCGTCACAGGCGGATAGGACCAGGATGATAAGATGGAAGAGCAAAAGGGAAGAAAGGGACAGAAAAGAAGAGAGAGAGGGAGGGAGAGCGAGAGACCGGGGAAGAGAGAGAAAGGGCAGAGAGGGGAAGGGACGAGAGAGAGAAAGGAACATGGGACAATGAGAGGAAGAGAGAGAGAGAGAGAGAGAGAGAGAGGGAGAGAGGGACAGAAGAGAGAGGCAACCGAGCATGAGATAGAAGGGCCAGAATGGAAGGAGAGGAAGGTGTTTGTATTCAGGAGAGTACGGCGAAATAGGGGAAGGACCAGGCGTACAGAGAGAAGAGAGAGAGAGAGGGACAGTAAGAGGGAGAGGAGAGACGAAGAGGACGAGAGGACGAGAGGAGATAGGGAACCGAGCGGACAGCCCACCACAGGAAGGGAGGACAGAGAGAGAGAGAAAGGCAGAATGAGAGAGGAGAAGAGAGAGGGAGAGAGAAGAGAGGAGAGACACCTACCGGTGGAATAGGCTCGTCGGACGGAATAAGTAAGCGAAAGGGGAGGGGGGCGCTTGGTTCCGTGGAGGACAGTGCGAAGGCACGGGATAGACTGGGAACGGGAGAACGAGGGAGAGGGAGGCATACAGAAAGGACAGAGGACGCCGAGAGAGAAGTTAAAAAGCTGATCAGGAGAATGAGAGAGAGGTTAAGGTGAAAGGAAATCACTGTAGCACAGAGACGGGAAAAGGAGAAAAAGAGAAGAGATGGGAAGAGGAAGAGAGAGACGAGGAGAACGATGGGGACGGGAGAGGAGAAGTAAGGAGAATGAGAAGTGAGGAGACGGAGAGAGAGAGAGAGAAAGGGACTGAGGGCAGTGGAAGAAATGTATAAAGCCGAACCCGAGCACAATCAATATCTGGCGACTTACACCGAGGAAAGTAACCGAATAGCAACACAGCCTAAAAAACTGGATCAGGAAAGCAGGAACGACGCTGATAAAAAACCATAAGCCCTCACATTCCCGGCCCGTCGCTGTTACCTTACCAGCACAGCGCAGCGAACTCCTCAGTCGCTCAACTGGTCCCTTATCCCCTCATACCAATACCAAAAGAACAGGGAAACGCAGCTATTGATCATCACACACACACCTAAACAGGGAAGCACTGAAACACGGCAGACCGTAAGAGGCGATGGAGACGAGCGATCTGAGAGCAGAGATGGTTGTGTCTTGATAGCAGTAGTCCGACAGCAAAAGACAGAACCTGACTTCGGCCTTAAGCCCAGAGAGCACAAACAAGGCGACAGCAGAAAAGAGGTCCAAGGACACGCAGAGGACGAGAGGAAGAGAGGTACAAGAGATGACCAGAAGTGAGAGAGATTGAGAAAGACAGAGGGAGAGAGAAGATAGAGAAAGATAGAAAGAAAATGAGAAGAAGAGGATAGGAGGAATAGAGAGAGATGAGAGAGGGACAGAGAGAGAAGATTGAGAGAGAGAATAGAGAAGAGGAGAAAGATGAGAAAGGCGAGGCAGGGAATAACATGATCAGTCAAGAGAACAACCTGCACTCAATGCACACGAGGAAAAGTAACAGCACACAGCCGAAAAAAGGATGAAGCAAGAAGAGCAAAAAGCTCTGAATTCCCGCGCCTGCTAGGTCCCCTCCCGGGCGCAGGACCCCGCTCCTCAGCCAAACCAAAAACCAGTGATACACATAGACTAGTCACAGCACCCCCACAACCAGGAGTCTAAAAGCCAGAACGAGCACGAGAGATACTAGACAGAGAAGCGGCACCTAGGGTCGATCGCAGAGATAGCACAGACCCCTCCGTGGCGCCCGAATAAAGCTCATGAACAGGCACCCTTACGAACAGCACAACCTACACAAACAAGGTACACAGATCAGACCCAGAAAAGCGAAAGAAAAACGAAGAACGACGGCCCGCAAAACACATCAGACCATAAGCGGAAGATAAAAAAAAGACAATATATACAACGGAGAAACACAAACAAAAAGAAAACACTGCCGGCGCCCACACCAGAACCAACCACAAAACACCAGAACACATAGCCAAACCAGACGTGGCCGGCCGCTAAATATTACGGTCAAGAGATATAGCGGGTGGTCTGCCTGTTGTTACCCCAGAACAGTGCCTTGTCACCTGGGCTAAGGAGCGAGAGGGGGGTTCTATCTCTGCCAGCCTGCTCTGCTCTGGAACCTGTTAGTTACGGAGTTCAGGTCACATCAGGAGGCGAGTGGGGGGGGGAGGGGGGTGGGGACAAAGAGAGGGAAAGACTAATTCCACCAGTTGGAAGAGAAGAGGGTAGAGAGGTGTTTGTATGGAGGACGAGCTGTAGTAAAGATGGATACAAGTACAGGTGGTTGTTTTCTAAGCAATGCGATGCTGTGTTCAGCAGAGAGTGAGCTCAGAGCTTTCTGAGCCCAATGAGGGGGCATAAATATGGTTAGAATTGTTCTTTTAGATTATTTATTTACTCAATGTTACATTAACTAACATAAATAAACATTTTTATGAACAAAAGGCACACAGTTTCAAATAAGAACAAGGAGAACGTCTATACAGCTGTCTCTCATGCAGACGCACACGGTCCTCTGGAGAGCTCTTTGTCAAGTCGAGAGAACAGGGTGTTAGGGTTTGGTTTTCTGTTATCGGAAACATTGGAGTCCCACTAAAACTTCTCCTCTGTTCAGCTCGCCTCGCGGAAACTCAAACACACAATGCCAAGGCAAAAAAAAAATGTCCGTTCCCATGGTCGCGGCTCCCAGTGAAACCCGTCCACCGTTCGGCCCCAAAATGGCCGCCAGCGTAGGTAAACGTCCATCGCAGAACTGGCTCCCAGTGAAAACGCCTAACGTCCAGATCCAAAATGTCCTCCGGTCAGGTGGTTATCCGCTCACACGACACGGGGCACTGGTGAAACCGCTCTGGGGGGGGAGGGGGGGGGGTGTTTTTTTGTTTTGTTTTGTTTTTTTGAAGAGGCCACAAAATGGCTGCCAACTAAGCCACAAATTCAAACACACAGCTCACAGACAGGAGAGAGTACGAATGGGTGTGTTGGTAGGAAACAGTTGCCGTAACTGTTACCATGGTCACTGTGTCCTGAATAAAGGTGGGGATTGGGTACATATCCATGACACACACACACACGCTCTGATACGTGTACGTGTGTCCAGGGTAGAGGCCTTGGTTGTTAGCTGGTGCTGCTACGCTAGCCACTAGACGCCATCTTCACCTGACAGAAGGCCAACTCTGGGTTGGTTCTGTCAGGTCAGTTTCTTGGCTGGTCTAGCCTTGTCCAGTCCGGTCTAGACTGGTTCCAACCAGTCGTGTCTGTTATGAGTGGTGAGTTCAGATTGGCACAGTGCTGGGTACTTCTTCATACTGGATGATGAAGTACGGGTAGCTCTGGTCGTCGTTGAAAATGACATAGATCTGGGGGTCCACCCAGTTGTCCACGCAGGAGTCATACAGGTCGCTGGAGGGGTCCCGGGGGCTGAGGGGGGGAGGCCGGCGCATGGAGGGGTTTCCCACGGTAAACCTGCAGGGGCAGGAAGTGAATATAAAGGTGAGCAGAACAGACTAAATGTCTGGTTTTCTGTTTGGCTTTTTTCAGGCTTTTCACGCCACATTTAAAACATGTGGGTTCAAAACTTGCACGTCAACATGTGCTATTTGCATCCCTACCTGACTACAGAGTACAGGTAACAGTCTGTATACTACAGAACACAGCCAAACACACACACACACACACACAGCCACACACACACACAGCCACACACACACAGCCAAACACACACAGCCAAACACACACACACACACACACAGCCAAACACACACACACACACACAGCCACGCACACACAGCCACGCACACACAGCCACGCACACACAGCCACGAACACACAGCCATGCACACACAGCCACGCACACAGACACACAGCCACACACACACACACACAAACACACAGCCACACACACAGCCACACACACACACACAAGCACACACAGCCTCACACAGCCACACACACACAGCGTGGCCGGCTCAGACTGCCTTCCGGAGAGAGCTCTTGGGCCCAAAACATTGCAGTGGGACGCCTTTGGGCGCAGCGCTTTTGTGAGAAGTTTTTTGCGAGTTAGACAGGCCTTTCGGGCCGCGGATGATCATAAGTGGATGTCATTCGTCGTCAGCAGTGTGATATTCTTCCTCTTATTGTATCCAGTCTGCTCCTCAGTGTCTTACTCACGTGTGTTTACATGTGAGTAGGAGCCTTGTCCGAATCATTTGGGGTGGCTGTGTGGCCTTGTCGCCGCCACACACGCGGGTCAAAGTTGTGCTTGCAGATGCCCTCCACACTAAGCTCCTGAAGAGGTGCCATGAACATAGTGGTGGTGGTGCGCTCACTGCATACATGCCTGTCGTGTGCTCCGACAGACTCGGCGGAAGATAACTGTACTCCTTTCTTCTGCGGATAAGAGCGGGTGGAGGAGAGAGAGGTGAAGGGGTGGAGGAGAGAGAGGTGAGGGTCAGTGGACAGAAGAGAGGGGTGGAGGGGATGGCAGTCACTAGAGAGAATGAGGGTGTGGAGGGTGGGGAGTAGAGGTCCGGAGAGGGGTGGTAAGAGGAAGATGAGATAGACAGTGGAGGGTTAAACCAGGCTTGAAGGTGGTAAGACAGATAAATTGACCTGCAATCATCTCTCGAGTGTGCTCCACTGAGTCTACTTATATACCTTTGACCGTAGTTTGGGTCAAGTCTGATGGATGGGGGAGAGAGAAGGGGGAGGGAAGGAGGAGCAGGGGGAGAGAGAGTGAATGGTGAGGGGTGTGTGAGGGGAGAGGAGGGGGAAGTGAGGAGGAGCGCTGATGGGGGATGAGGAGCGGAGGCGTAGAGATGTGGTGGAGTTGGCTTTTCTTCTTCTCGCGTCTTGTCTGCAGATTCTACCGAAATAACGGCTGACAATCTGAGCTCTTGTCATTCAGAACAGCCACTTTGCTCTCTGTCTTTCTCGCCCCCCGTCTCTTTTCACACAAAGAGACGTGCGCGAGCAGCCAGGCCTACACAGCACTACACACACTACCAACACACAGGCACCACCCAACCACACTACCCAACACGTAGCATGCTGATGTCACACACACAACTACAATCGACCACACACCCACACACACACACACACACACACACCACACGTACACACACACACACACACACACACACACACACACACAGAGGGTGTTAAATCTGAGAAAATCAGGCAGTGGTGCAGGGAAGAGAACTCTCCGGATAGACTGTGACCCTATGGTGACCCTCTGTGACCTGGGAACTTGTGACCTGACACTGACTGTCACCCCCTCCCTCTCCCTCTCTCTCTCTCTCTCACCTTTCAATGACTTTCTTTTTTCGCTAGTCTCTCCCTCTCTTTTTAACCCCTTTTTTGGCACGGTAAAATGAGTTTCACACGACTCGCCCTAATCCTAAACACACACACACAGAAGCACACCCACATCCACACCCACACACACACTGAAACACACACACACACACACAGAAAAACGTACCATCACAGCACCAGGACTTCATTTTATAACATTTCACAGGACTAGGATGGGTCAATCAGAGGAGCACATGTAGCCGGGAGCGGCCACGAGTCACCCCGCAACAAGTACAATATACAAACATTAAGCACAGCATCCCCGCCGCTAACTGGATGCCTTCCCCTGCAGGCTGCCTATCACCCAAGTGAAGACAATCAGCCTCCCGTACCCCCCCTCCCCCCTCTTCCCCCCCCCTCCTGTGACTCATCATCTTCTCGCTACCTGCCATTTTACTTTTCTATGGCAACAGGTTTTGAGGAGTACAAAGAAAAACCGGAGAGTCATGGAGGAGACTTCCTGCTTCTTCCTCTGGTCTTGTGTTCCAACACGCGCTCACACACAAACTGCTGCGTCCAAACCGCAACAAGACAAACTCCAGTAAATGATCGTCTTTCAACGCCTCATATCTGCGCTTGTTTCAAATTTCCAGATTATTCCAAGACTACAAACCCGTCTCTACCCAATCCAGCTCCAACTTGGAGCGTTGAAGGCATCCGAGTTCAAAAGAAACCGCCTCTAATTCCAAAAAGAGCCGATGGTATTACTGAATCGTCTCCAGCTCAAAGTTAATAACCGTTAAACAACCATCTTAACCGAGCACAACTCAGAACAACATCTTGAGAGACAGTTAAAAACCCGTTAGCAACCGCTACCGCATACCATAATAACAGGAGCGACAGTCTCACCTTCTGTATTTCTCCCAGAGAAAAGGGTTCTGGACTCGGAGGATCTTCAGAATGCGGAACTTGGTCTCAGACACGGTTTTGTGGAAGAGGCTGTAAACAGTTCTGTAGCTTCGGTCGTCGCGGGATACGGGCACCTGCAGGAAGTCCTGGCTGGTTGTCATAGGCAACCAGGTCTCCGGGAACACGCTGGGAGAGGCGGTGGAGGTGGGCGAGAGAGGGAGCGATACGGAGAGATCGACCGTGGTGGAGGAGGAGGAGGAGGACAAGGCGCCAAGGGTTCTGGAAGAAAGGAGAGAGAACATGCGTGATGCTGCTGTGTGGATGTTAGAGGGTCTCCTCTGAGGAGTCACCGTGGGTTCGTCTAAGATAGGGGCATCTATGATGACATCATCCAGCAACAGAAACGGCAGGGTTCATCCCGTGCTGCAGTTTCCGTTTTGGGGCTTGTCTAAAATGAAGAGCAGCCAGTACGAGAGAACAGAGAAACTGAGCCAAAACACAACATCAGGCTGTCAAGGAAGTGTCCCACAGAAAAGTCAGTCTAGAATCAGAGTCCAAAACAGAGAAATCCTTGTTATGTTATCACCCCTCTTGCTTCCAAAGGCTGTAGACTTATCCTGTGTAGGCGTGTGTTGCCGCCCCGCCGTTGCTTTCTGTGTTGTTGGTGTGTGTGTGGACTACGTGCGCGGCCCACCTTGAGCCTGTGTTGCTTTGGTCGGTGGCGCGCCCCGTCGTGTGCTGTGCCCAATCCCCGCCGGCCGCCTGCCGTGTGTGTGTGTCAGTCGCGCGCCCCGTGTGCATATGTTGTGTGTGTGGCAATGAGTGCGCCCGTGACGTGTGTGTGTGTGTGTGTGTGTGGCTGTGCGCGCCCCGTGTGTGTGTGTGGCAATGCGCGCCCCGTGTGTGTGTGTGTGGCTGTGCGCGCCCGTGTGTGTGTGTGTGGCAATGTGCGCCCCGTGTGTGTGTGTGACCTGTAGTCTGTGTGGCTTGGCTATTGCCTGGCGCGCCCGATAGCGTTATTTGGATCTGCTGTGTTGTCGTGTGTAGCTATGCGCGCCCCTGTGTGCCACCCTGTGTGTGTGTGGCTATGCGCGCCGTGTGTTGTGTGCTGTGTGTGTGTTCTGATGCTGCGCCCCGTGTGACGGTTTGGTGTGTGTGTGTGTGTGTGCGTGTGTGTGTGTGTGGGTCGGCCCGCAACTCTATGTTTGCGTGTTTTTAGGAGTGTGTGCCTATACGTTTGTGTGCGTTCGGTGTGTGTGTTTGTGTGTCTCTGTCTCTCTCTATGTCTTCTCTCTCCCTTTCTACTCTTCGCCTTGGTATGAAATCTGCCTTCCATCATCGTCTGGGCTTCCCCCGTGTGTTGAAAAGATCACCCAGACCCCGTGCTTGTGGGTGTCAGATGTACGAAATTAAAAGAATCTGAAGCAGATAACCCTATTGCAAAGAATTGGAATAAAGAGCAATCGAGAGAGCAGAGGAGGAGAAGAGAGAGAGAGAACAGGAGAGAAGAACAAGAAGAAGAACAAGAGAGAGGACGAGGGGAGAGACAGGAGAAGACAGGGAAGAGAGAGAGCAGAGAGAGAGAGGAGAAGTGAAAGACGAGAGAATAGCGATGTCGCGAAGCGAAATGGCCTTCCACCCCAAGTTCCTAAGTTACAGTCGGTCTCTTGGACACAAACACACACACTGACCCCTATTGGCCTATGTAGGACTTGTCTGATAACTAAAAAAATACCCAAAGCGAAAGGAGGCCACGAGGGAGGACAGAGAGAGACAAAGCCGCGGGAGACAGATGTCAGGACCAGAGAAGACCAGAAGAGTGAGAGCAAACCCAGAGTATTGAGAAGCAAGACGGCAGAGCTGAGAAGAAACCGGAGTGAGAGACCCAGAGAAGAGTAGCAAGATGCAGACAGAGAAAGACCCAAGTGATACAAATGAGAGAGTGATGGACAGAGAGTTGAGAGACAGAGAGAGTGAGTGACAGAGACAGAGTGAGAGACAAGAGAGAGTTGTGAGACCAAGAGAGAAGAGACCAGAGACAGAGAGATCGAGGGTGAAGAGACAGAGAGTGGAGAGAGACAGAGACAGGACAGAGACAGAGAGGAGATAGCAGACAAGAAGAAGAGGACAAAGAAGTAAGAGAGACCAGAGACAGACAGAGACAGACCAAGAAGACAGAGACGGACAGACAGAAGAGTCCAGACCGAGAGACAGACACAGAGACGAAGACAGAGAGAGAGAGAGAGTGAGAGACAGAGAGTGTGTGTGGGGGGGGGAGGGGGGGAAAGATGGGGAGAGAGAAAGCGAGGGAGACGAGGACGTGGTGGAGGGGGAGATGGAGAGAGGAGACAGAGATGAGAGAGAGAGACCCGACAGAGACACAGAGAAGAGAGAGAGAGAGTGAGAGACAGAGGAGAGAGAGGCGACAAGACAGTGAGAGACAGAAAGACAGAGACAGACAGAGACCAGACAGAGACAGAGAGAGACAGGACCAGAGAGAGGACCAGACAGAGAGAACTGAGACAGTAGAGACAGCAGACAGTAGAGACAGCAGAGAGTAGAGGAGAGACTGAGACAGAGACAGAGAGACAGCGCACAGACAGAGAGAGACAGAAAGCAACCCAGGCAGCACGAAGGAGAGCAGACCGAGAAACAGATAGACCAGTAGTAGAAGAGTCACGAGCCTAGAGAGAGACAAGAGAGACATATCTATCATCGACAGACAGGACGTAGAGACAGATGAGAGACCATATCTATAGAACGAGTACACAGACAGATGTGAGAGACTCTAGCGACACACACAGAAGAGCCAGAGAGAGACAGGTATACACACAGAGACGCAGACAGACAGACAGACTAACAAACAGACCGACAGAAACAGACAGGCACACAGGCAGAAGGACAGGCAGGCAGTAAGCCAGACAGACAGACAGACAAAAAATAGAAAAAGAGAGAGACAGAAAGACACAGAGACAGAGACAGAGACAGAGAGACAGACAGCACGAGAGAGAGACAGATAGAAAAAGAGAGACAGAGAGAGAGTACGAGAGAGACAGAGAGACAGACAGAGGAGAAGCCAGATCAGAGACAGAGACAGAGACCAGAGACAGACAGACAGACAACCGACAGACAGAGAGACAGCATCGAGAACAGAGAAGATGAGACCAGACAGAGCCGAGAGACAGACAAGACAGAGAGAACAATAGCGATGAGGACCGAGAGACCAAGACATCAGGAGTGAGATAGAACAATAGAGAGACAGTAGAGAGAACAGCAAACCGGTTGGAAACGTACCTGGGATCTAAATCCCCATAGACAACGCGCGCGTATGATTGACGTGCGTATCATAGGACTATGTCTTCATATTTAACTAAACACAAACTACAGCCGCAGAGAAAGAGATGGGCAGAGGGGTGATAGGACCAGAAGAGAACAACAGGGGAGACGATGGAAGAACAAGACGAACAGAGTGAGGAGAGGACCCAGAGATGGGAGAGAGGTACGGAGAGTGAGACCGTAGATGAGAGACGTGCGAGAGCACAGCAGAAGCAGAGTTAGAGAGAGAGACAGAGGCGAAAGACACGAGAACAGGCACAGAGAATTCAGAGAGAGAGACAGGGACAGAGCGCGAGTATAGCGATCGAGACGCAGCAGTGCAGTGAGACCAGAGAAGAGTTGAGAGACAGTAGAAGTGAGAGAGACAGAGCGCACCAAGATGAGAAGTGAGAGAAGACAGAGAATGTGAGACAGACTGAAACAGACAGAGACACAGAAACGAGAGATGAAGAGGAGAGGAGAGAAGAGGGACCCAAAGAGGTGGAGGGACAAGAGACAGACAGAGACAGGAAGAGACAGAGAAGAGACAGACAGAGACAGACAGAGACGCGAGCAAGAGACAGGACAGAGAGAGCAGGACAGAGAGATGACGAGACAGAGACTAGTGAGATTTAGAGTGAGAGTATGACCCAGAGAGGAGTGAGAGGCCAGAGAGTGAGAGAGACAGAGACAGGAGAGGAGAGAGTTGAGAAGAGGATACAGGAGACGTTGAGAGCTGAGAGAGACCAATCACCCAGAGACCCACCAGTGAAGATAGACGCGGACCCACTTAGATGGAGAGATGAGAGAGAGATGGAGGTGGCGATCTAAAGTATGTAGAGAGGACAGAGACAGACAGTAGATCCAAGGTACCCTACAAAAAAAGACACGAGGACTATGGAGAGAGACAGAGAAGAGACAGACAGACACACGATGAGACGACAGACAGAAGAGCATCCCAAAGACAGAGGCACAGAGACACACAGAGAGAGACCCCAGCCAGACACAGAGACACTGATAGTGTGAGATGACAGTTTAAATCATGAGAAAACTCATACTAAGCCCCCCTGACACTTACGAGAGTTGTTCATACAGAGAGGCAGACCCCACGAGACAGAGAGAGACCCCACCGACGACCCAGAAGAGGAAGCCCAGACAGAGAAACGTCATACCCCCCTCTTTTGAGGACAGACAGAGGAAGATACG
>BROE01000005.1:2666044-2672150 GCA_036571765.1 Plecoglossus altivelis | reverse complement strand
AGGGAGGTGAAGGAGGGAGGGAGGTGAAGGAGGCAGGGAGGGGAAGGAGGGAGGGAGGTGAAGGAGGCAGGGAGGTGAAGGAGGGAGGGAGGTGAAGGAGGCAGGGAGGTGAAGGAGGGAGGGAGGTGAAGGAGGCAGGGAGGTGAAGGAGGGAGGGAGGGAGGTGATGAAGGGAGGGAGGGAGGGAGGTGAAGGAGGGAGGGATTGGGAGAGAATATTGCTTTGGTGCATGTAACACACTCAAACACGCACATGAACACACACGCAAAGGGGGAGAGAGAGACAGAAAGAGAGACAGACATAGACAGAAAAGAGAGAGGCAGATTGACAAAGAGAGACAGACAGATAGAAAGAGAGACAGGCAGATATAAAGAGAGACAGACAGATAGAAAGAGAGACAAAAAGAGAGAGACAGAGATAGACAAAGAGAGAGAAAGACGGAGAGACAGGGAGATAGAGGGAGACTGAGAGATAGACAGAAAGAGAGACAGACAGAAAGAAAGAAAGAAAGAAAGAAAGAGAGAGAAAGACAGAGATACAAAGAGAGACAGGGAGAGAGAGAGAGAGAGAGAGAGAGAGAGAGACAGAGGCGGGGAGTATTGAAGTTGTTGGGTAATGTCAGTGAAACATTTTTTAAAGCTGTCTAATATGTTTTGATGACCTTTCTAACATATGCACACACACACACACCCAGCAAATAGAATGTACACACATTGTCTGACACGATCTGAACACCCCACACACGCAAGGTAACTCACACAAAGGCACACACACACACACACAAATTATCTGACAAGTTATCTCCTCTCACGCTAGGCCAAACACAGGCTGATTGAGATACAAGCACCAACTAAACCACACACACACACTCTGTCACGCACACCGAAGCACACACACACACACACGCACGCACACACACACACACACACACACACACCTTGGTGTCAGGTCACGTTGCCCTTGGTGTTCAGTGTGTCTTTATGTCAGTAAAGACACAGCTAAACCTTGTATTGCTTGGCCAACACAAGCTCTCTGTCTCTCTCACACCTGGCTTCTCTAGAGCTTATGAACAATAGTCCACTTCGCACGACTCGACTGCCTGAGAAAGACGCCCTGAGTTCTTTACTTTGAAAGGACAACCCAATCTGATTCCTGTTGTGCTTTTAGGCTGGTATACCTATCGGATGAATCTATGCCACACGTATATCACACGTCATACAGAACCAGGTCAACCCAAGGAAATTCACACGCTCGTGAGAGTGCACACACCCACGCGCACACACACATGCGCACACACACACACACAAACAGGAATAGCAGCCAAAGAACGCAGTTGCCATATCGACGGCATCGCCCATTTAGTGATCTCATCTCTTTAGGTTGCTGACACTGCTCATCAGCTGTGTCTGGTTACCACGGTGATGCACTATTGCCCACGCTCACCCCCTCCCCTCCTCACCCCCTCCCACAGCCTTTCCTGCCCCCTCAACAACCTTGCACACACACACACACACACACTCGCACGGACACACACACACACACACTCGCACGGACACACACACACACACGTACGCACGCAAGGAGAAGTTTGTTCACAAAGTGTGGTCATTGCCATGCAACCACTTTGTGCATGCGTGTGGTTGTTTGCACTGTAAACGTTTTCAGAACTGAAAGAGAATGCACCGGAAGGTGTGAGAGCGTGCGCAGGTGTGAGAGCGTGAGCAGGTGTGAGAGCGTGCGAACCTGTTGTTTGAGAGCGTGAGCAGGTATTTGGGTGTTTTGCCTCAGCAGAGGAGAACGCTGAACAGGCCGACTGCGTGTGCGTGAAACAGATTCAAATACCTGCTCACAGCGTTTAACACAAGCAGGTGGAGGGCATCCTGTGTGATGAGAAACACATACACCAACACAGACGCACGCACACAACAGCTATACACCAACACAGATGTATGCACACAACAGCTATACACCAACACAGACACACGCACACAACAGCCATACACCAACACAGATGTAGGCACACAACAGCCATACACCAACACAGATGCAGGCACACAACAGCCACACACCAACACAGACGCAGGCACACAACAGCTACACACCAACACAGACGCACGCACACAACAGCTACACACCAACACAGACGCACGCACACAACAGCCATACACCAACACAGATGTATGCACACAACAGCTATACACCAACACAGACACACGCACACAACAGCCATACACCAACACAGACGCACGCACACAACAGCCATACACCAACACAGACGCACGCACACAACAGCTGTACACCAACACAGACGCACGCACACAACAGCTGTACACCAACACAGACGCACGTACGCAACAGCCATACACCAACACAGACGTACGCACGCACAACAGCCAACCTTGTTTACCATTATTACCGCTAACGTACGAGCACGTTGTGAAATAACCCCTGTCGTTCCGTGTGTGTGTGTGTGTGTTTATGCTGTGTGCTGCTGGCAGGGCACTGAGGCCTAACAAGGGCCTTTTGTGTGACACGGTGGTTTATCTCTGTGTCTCTGGGAAGGGTTGCATGTCGGCAAGCCACTGAGCATGCCTGGGTAGTGGATTTGAGAGAAGTGTTTGTGTGCCAGGCAATAGTATGTGAGAGAGAGAGAGGGAGAGAGACAGGAAGGGAGAGGAGGGAGGAGGGAGGGAGAGAGAAAGGAAGGGAGAGAGAGAGAAAGAGAGAGGGAGAGAGAAAGGAAGGGAGAGAGAGGGAGGGAGGGAGAGAAAGAGGAGGGGAAGAGAGAGAGTGAGGGAGTGGGAGAGACAGCGAGAGAGCGAGAGAGACGGAGTGAGCGAGAGAGATCGAGAGAGTCAGACAGTGTGTGTCAGTGACAGCACCAGGCAAACAGTGGGTCACGCGAGTTCAAAGCTTAGAATGGAACTGTACTTCCTGGTTTGAGCTAAACCAGCCAATGAGAGGGCGGCGTCTCTCATACTTAAAAAACAAAAGGATGATCATCCAATTTGACAACATGCCTCCTGAGATAGTGGACTAAAAACTACCAATAGGAGAATTATTACAAATACAAAACAAACACACGCGCTAGCAGCAGACACGAGACACTGTTTGCATTCATAACACTGAGTACAAAATTAAATCAGCTGTCTCTCTGCACTGCAAAAATAATATACAAAAATAATATACAAAATAATATAATAATATATATTTTTTTTAAACACACAAAAAACGCTAACGCCCAAACAGCGCGTAAGGAGAAACAGGAGGCAGCAAGTAAAAGCACTTACCGAAATTTGAGTCTGATTTGCTCATTGTCCGGATTGCAATAGAGCCTCTCCAACTGCTCCTGAGAGTCATCCGCGACGCTCTGCCAGGTGTGCGAGTCGCTCCTCCGGACCTGCCAGTGGTACGGCAGCACGGTGTGGTGGTGGGCGCAATCGCTCCCATACACGCACAAGCCCTGCAGGAACTCCACGCAAATCGAGACGGCGTCGGCCTGGTGTGTGTGATATTGGAGCTGGGTAAGAAGCTCAAAGACAAGATCCAAGGAGGCCTCTTCGCTTTTATCCTGAAATATCACTCCTTTGTCGGACTGGAGAAGGGGAGGGGGGTCGCTGTCTTTGATGGAAAGGCAATTCGCCCCCCGCAAGGCTTCGGGGGCAAACAGGTCGCTCATCTTGTTGCCCTCGTCGCATGGTGGGGGTAATTGCGGGGTGTCGCTGGTGGGGGGTGTCACTGCAACCGCCGTCACGTCGCGCGCCCGAGGGGGAAGTTTGAGTTGGAAACAGCGCTCGTTAGTGTCCATTGTGACTCTCTGGAGGTCGAGCGTTACCTTGGGCCTCTCTCCCCTCTCGGTCTCCTCGAGCTCGGCTGAAGCGTCTGCCATTTCCGTGTCCGTGGTGCTAGTAATCAAGCCTGTCACACCGGCAACACCGGAATCTTTCAAGCAGACCTGGGAGATGTGTGTCTGTTTCACTACCGCTGCGGTGCACAGGTTGCCCGGCGTCCGTCCTGGTGCGTTCCGCAGGACAAAGACCCCATCCCCGGTAACGAGAGCGTCACTACTCAATAGCGACGTTAGAATGGGGTCCTCGAGCGCTCGCAGACATTTTGAGTCTACTTTTCTTTGTCCGTGTTTCTTTTTAAAATAAGGTTTCACTAAAGGTATTTTATCGGCAAGTCCAACAAGCGGTTGCTCCGTGAAACCCACATCTGCTATATTTAAGCTCATATCCAGAGCTAACCCGGTAGCCCCGGTGTCCATAACCTTACTGTCGGTAGCGTCTGTCGGTTTCTGAAGGGTATGCAAAGTTTTGTCCATGGCCACAGGAACACTTCTAACACCCAACCGAACTGGAAGAAGAGAAAGAAAATTTTAGGCAACACCTCAACTTCTAAATAGCCGACGCCTTCCAGACGTCCCTAAAGTCAATGTACTGTTTCCCGTGAGACAGAAAACTTAGTCATCATCGTCTTGTCACAACACGGACTCTGTATTAATTTAGCCCTACACGATAGACCTATGAATCACGAAAGCGCGTCTTTTCCTTTCTGGTGGGCTATGGGAGTAAGTTCACCCAACCAGTGAAACGGAAAGCAAACTGTCTCGCCGTCATATCTCTCTTTTACACCTTCCCCCAAGGAGAACTGTGAGTGGAGAAGCTTTCCTACTGGCTACAGCCGGTACAGAAACTCTATTTCGAAACAGCGTCCTTTATTCTGCTATGTTGACTAACGTCATTCTGCAATTGCAATGCGTCTAGGAGATAACGATCACGGTGGAACTGTAACAAAACGACCTCTCTCTTGAGAATATTTTGATCACCGGAGACAGATATACGGGGTCGACTGTCTACGTGCCCGTTACAAATCGCTGGTCGAGCAAGTTTGCACGTACAGTCTGAGTTAAAACGATCTACGCCGAAAGGAGGATTGCGGTGAAGCAACAAAGACGATGATGAGCCACAGCGTTTTCCCTGTTTTCCTAAGCACTAGAACAGCGGATTTACACAAAGATAGACTACAATCGATCCTACGTTTTTTTTTAAAGCAAGTAAGATATTACACGATAGAAATGCCCCGTTTCGTCTCCTAGTCTCCGTTTTCGTCTGGGAATAAGCTAGCTTGACTGGGTGCCGCAACAGACAGCCAGGCTGGGTGATTTATGTAGGCTAGCGCTTCTCTCTCCCAGCTCTTCCAGCATACAAAACGATCTAACCACACTACGCACATTCCCTACCTGCTTAGAACCAGTTTTCCCCCTTCCGCGATAACGTCTACTTCCTGGCGAAATCCACACTCGATCATGGATGTGCCTCGTTTGGATTAATCCACGTTTTCAGAAACTGGCCCGGGATGTGGGTAATACGTGACAAAGCGGCCGTTTGTCACTCGTTCTTCAGGCTCTACCGGGGCTCAGTTCCGCCAACTCCTGTGATGGAGAAAGGCAGTTCGCAGCTGTTGCGGGGAACGCGCTGTGCTCGCTTCTCGCAGCCACTCACGTTGCTCGAACGAGGTCGGGGGCGGGACTTGGCGTCAACGAGGGCAGAGAGATAGAGAGAGAGAGATAGTGAGAGAGTGAAAGAGAGAGAGAGAGACAGAGAGAGAGACAGAGAGAGAGAGAGAGAGAGAGAGAGAGAGAGAGAGAGAGAGAGAGAGAGAGAGAGAAAAAAAAACGAAACTGGTGAGTCGTCAGGACGTTATGCCAGGAAGCTGTCCTACTGGAACGGTGAACACCCAGAAGCAGACTCATAAAGGTGTGTTAGGTTGAGCTGAGTGTTCTCAGTTGAGTCATCCCGAGTACCTCTGTAGATACCAAAGGTTCAGAGGCAGAGCACGGGCTAACCGGCCGGCGGGCTGTGGCAGTTTCAAGGTTGTTTGAGCGTTCAAACAGCCATTTCCAGTACGGCGAGAGGAAGGGGGATTAGATTAGAACAAATACACCAAGCTTGTGTTTACACATAAACTAATAGGCCTAGACTTTTCTTCGTAAGAAACACGTGATTATGTGCGCATATATCTAAAACTTTTGGAGAGAGATTAAGAAGGGGGTTGTCAGCGCGGGGCGTCTAAATCGTTAGCACAGCCTTCCAGACCGTGCGAA
>BROE01000005.1:2661044-2663544 GCA_036571765.1 Plecoglossus altivelis | reverse complement strand
TATCAGAGATATCAAACCCATCAGGGATATATCACAAACATCAGGGAGATATCAAACCCACCAGGAAGATATCAGAAACATCCTAGAGATATCAGAAACATCAGGGAGATATCAAACCCATCAGGGAGACATCAAACCCATCAAGGAGATATCAGAGATATCAGAAGAGATATCAGAAGAAATATCAGAGATGTTAGAGGAGACATCAGAGATATCAGAGGAGATATCAGATATCAGAGGAGATATCAGATATCAGAGGAGATATCAGAAGAGATATACCAGACATATTAGAAGAGATATCAGTGGAGATATTAGGGGAACAGCCTCATCTTTTCCCTATTCCTCTGTCTCGTTCTCCTCATCTTTCCTGCACACTGTTCTTGTCTCTCTCGTCACTGATAGAATGTACCTGTGTAAATCCTCCAACATATCCACAAGACCAAACACATAAAGCACACACTAAGTTATAAAGGACTGTTAACACTACTGGCCCAGTGTGCCTGGAAAGCGTGTGTCTGGATACTGAGTGTTAGTTCAGTTGTAGGTGTGTGGACAGTGTGTTTGTGTGTGGAGGAGTGTGTGGAGCAGTGTGTGTGCGTGGAGCAGTGTGTGTCTGCGTGGAGCAGTGTGGGTGTGTGTACCTGTATGTATGTGTGTGTGCTGTGTGAGTATGCTGTGTGTCTGGCTAGTCCTGCTTGTGTGTGGTATAGAGAGTGTGTCTGAGACTTAAGTGTGGGCGAGCCTTAGAGTGCGTCTGGAGCCTGGTGTGTGTGGTTTAGAGTGTGATGGCTAGAATGATGTCTGCGAGGAGTGTGTGTGTGAAGAGTGTGTCTTGCGCTAGTGTTTGTGTGGTTAGAGTGCGTCTGGATAGTGTGTGTATGGCTCCAGCCAGGTCTCAGGTGCAGGTACAGTAAGTCTAGCCCTCAGGCTGCAGGTGTACAGTAACACTGCGGCCTGGCTGTGATATACACCATCAATAACTTCAGAGAGAGAGGAGGACCCGCCTATCAGTTCGCTAAAGTGGGGGGGGGGGGGGGGGGGTGGTGTTGTGTCATGTTGGTGAGTGCCTGCTGAAAGGCAAGCATTTGTGTGCATTCAAGTGAGAACTTGCAAAGTGATTCTAAGTGTGTATAGACAGAGAAAGGGAGATCTTAGCAGGACTACTGACAGGAGAGGTATGGAGAGAGCGAAACAGAGAGAGTGAGAGAGAGACAGAGAGAGAGAGAGAAGAGAAAACCCGGAAGGCGCGGAGAGAGAGAAAAGAAAGACAGAAAAGAAAAGAGAAGGACGCAGCGCACATGAAAAACTTGCATCAGAAAACTGTGTCGAATGACTGGAGAGAAGAAAATACAGGCTTAGAAAGGACATTGAGTTCACCCCCCCCCCCCCCCAGGAGTACAGGACCCCAGGAGGGGGAGTCTGTGGTGAGGCAGAGGAGGGCTGCTAAACCCTCATGTGAGGAGACAGGAAGTCTCTCTACACAGCTCTGGGCTTGACAGGGTAGTCCCCATAGTCCTCATAGCTATGGAGTGCAGGAGGGGGAAGGTCTCCCATCGAATGGGTTCCAAATCAAGACGTCTACACTTGGGAAGGTGAGCGATCAACCTAGTTAGCTATTGTCTCTGACGAACAGACGGGCCGGAAGGAAGGAAACAACATCAAACAGCAAAATGATGAAGGCTATATCATCTCTTTGAGTGTTTTTCTCCTACAAATATATGCATAACGCAACATTAAAGTCAACATCTTCCATCCTACAGAAGATTACATCTACTGTAAACAGATAAATATAGTCATACCACTTCACAGCGATGGAGGAGAGAGGGTGTGCGCGTCGAGAGTGAGAGTGAAGCGCAGCCATCGCACTTGCGTTTCGTGTGCTATTCGTTTGTAGCGAAGATGTGACGCCACCCAGACTCGCATGCAAATTTGATATGGCGTTTTTGAAATTTTAGAACCGTTAATGTATGTAAAGAGCGTTATTTAAGTGTGGCATTGCGTACTGGATGATGACAACAAAGGCTATATGGCAAACAAATTTCCAACTTATGGTGAAGGATGAAAGTACGACCGGACATTGAATCCATCACTTAATAGGTGTCCGTCCCGAAGAAGGCGGGCGGTCAGAGGCGAGTGAGCGTCAGCTATGCCCCGAACACGTGAAATGATTGAAGCAAATCACTAAATGGCCCCAACAAAAAACAAGAAACTCCATCAAAGCGTGTCCCAAGCATGCCTAGGAGGAGCCAAATCAACCTGCGACGAGGCCTCTTCATGCGCAGTTTGGAATTAACACCATACAGCCTGGCATTGCATTTTGCTGTCATAACATAATGCCAGGACGTGGGTATACGTGAGAGTTGTCGCATTTGCCGATACGGACTCAGGGCCCCAAGGTCGAGGTCCAGGCCAAGGACCAGGCTGGGGCCAGGCCGGGGCCAGGCCAGGGGCCAGGGGTTAGGGTCTGCGGGCTCCTGGTCACCCGTGTCCAGAGATATGG
>BROE01000005.1:2637504-2660030 GCA_036571765.1 Plecoglossus altivelis | reverse complement strand
ATGTAGCTCTTACGTGACATCTCCAAAAACAACACACCCCACAAACGCGCGCCCACACACCACAGAACACACACACACACACCACCAGAAGACACACACACACCGCCACGCAGATGCACCACAGACACACAGACACACACAACACACACACACACCAACGCAAACACATCACAGCCATATAATCCCACTCGAGTCTGAACGCACGGAGACAGCTTGGTGTCCTCATGTGATTCTAGATTCGCAGCGGGGCAGGGACAGATTGTGCTGGTTTGGGTTTTGAGTGTTTCTGCTCAGCGGCTTCTCCTCCGTCCAGAGCTGAGTGCGTCACGCAGACACAGCGCACGCTTATTATGGGCTGTCACCGTGACTACGGAGAAGGTGGGTGAGCGGGCGGAGTCAACGTTATCTTCTGGCTCATGGTAGCCTTAGCGGTGAGGAAACGTGAAACTCAGAGGAACTTTGTTTTCTCCCAACACCTTCCACGGCTCGTTCACACGTGAAACACAATTCTGTAAGCTATTGTAATAGTAGGAACAGAAATAATACATATCACAGTGCACTTCCGGCAGCCCTCCCTCTCTCCCCTCTGCCACACGTTTAACAGGGCAGAAGAGGAGAGAGGGAGGAGATAGAAGGAGAGAAAGAAGAGGGAGACGAGAGGAGGGAGGATACAAGAGGGAGGGAGAGAGAGGGAGAGAGAGGCAAGGAGAGAGGGAGAGAGAGAGCGGCGACGGTGGGTAGAGAGAGAGGGATGGGAAAGAGAGAAGAGAGAACAAGAGAGGAAGAGAGGCAAGTGGGACAGGGAGAGAGAGAGGGTTTCTAGGGAAAGACAAAGTCATGAAAACAACAGGCAGACATAACGAGAGAAAGGAAGGAAGAAAACCAAAACTTCAGAGAAGGTAACAGAACCACAGGTACATGTAAAGAGTGAGAGAGTGTCTGGGCCCTTCTGAGAAGGAGACAGAAGCACAGGTACATGTAAAGAGTGAGAGAGTGTCCGGGCCCTTCTGAGAAGGTAACAGAACCACAGGTACATGTAAAGAGTGAGAGAGTGTCCTGGGCCCTGGCCCCGTTCATGAGAGGGGGAGGGATGGATGAACAACGCAAGAGGAATGATAAGAGGTCCATGTTTCAGAACAGGAAACAGATTCCAAGAATGATGAGAGGACGGATAGTTGGTGGGAGAAAAGAGGAGGCAGAGAGGGAGCACACAGACGAACACACACGACACACACAATCAGCACAGCATTCACAAGCACCACACACACACACACACACACACACACACACACACACACACCCACCCACACGCGCGCACACACACAGACCCACATGCGCACGCACACACACACGCTCAAAGAGACACTTCTGTTGACAGCAAACTGTTTGTTGCCAGGACAGAAACCTCTTCAAATGTTCTCTCTCGCACACAAATACACACACAGGCACACATAGGTACACACACACACACAGGCACACACGTACACACACACACCCACACATAAATTTGTACTCACTGTGATAATGTTTATGAGTGCGTTGCACTGAGTGCAGTACATGAAGTGTCTGCTTTTAACACCTGGACACGTCAGCTGTTATGTAACGGACAGGTAACACACATGGTTGACAGGAGAATGAGGGACGTGGGGGTAGACACATGCTACCGTCTTGATTGGTTAGAAATGTCAACTTTGACCTCTACTGTACATGGTGTTCTGTTGTTAATGAGAGTGCATGCAGGGGCAAACTTCTTTTGAAGTTCCTGTTTCTAAACACAGATTTAGACTTTGAAATGAATTGTGAACTGGAAAACTAGACTGGTATAACAGATTTGGCAACGATGAGTAATGTCATTGTTTGAAGATAAAGTGACTCATTTGGGATAGCCGAAGCTGGCTTGTCTTCACATATGTAGACAGAAAAGAGTTTGCATGGTTCAGCGAAGTCAGCGTGATGTTGCCCTTACTCACCATGATGTCACAAGACAGCCTTGCAGCCAGGCGTGAACACACAGACAGTGCCACCTTCTGGTGTATTGCCACACTGCACCCAGAATTCTCTGGCTTTCACCATCTCCCCCTGTCTCTCTATCTCTCTATCTCTCTATCTATCTATCTATCTATCTATCTATCTATCTATCTCTATCTCTCTCTCTCTCTCTCTCTATCTATCTATCTATCTATCTATCTCTCTCTCTCTCTCTCTCTCTCTCTCTCTCTCTATCTATCTATCTCTCTCCATCTATCTCTCTCTCTCTATCTCTGTCTATCTATCTCTCTCTATCTCTGTCTATCTATCTCTCTCTATCTCTCTTTATCTCTATCTCTGTCTCTCTCTCTCTCTCTCTCTCTGTCTCTCTCTCTCTAGCTCTCTCTACACACACACACACACACACATCCTGAAAGTAATTGAACTTGTTGGGTTGTTTCTTGTCAGTCTTCCCGTAAACCAGACAGAACGCTAATGTGGACCAGTCTGCTGTGAGGGTTTCTTACATTCTCCCTCATTCTTATACACTCACATACACACACACACACTCACGCGCGCACCAACTCACATACAGTCACACACACACACACACACTTACATACAGTCACATACACACACACTCACACACACTTACATACAGTCACACACACACACACACTCACACACACTTACATACACTCACACACACTTACATACACTCATACACACTCACACACTCACGCACACACTCACAGTTACACACTCTCTCTCACACACACTTACACACTCACACACAGTCACATACACATTCTCTCTCACACACACACACAAACACATATATATATATGCTCACATACACTCTCTCACACACAAACACACAGACACACAAGCATGCTCACATACACTCTCTCACACACATTTATGCTCACATACACTCTCTCTTACTCACAAACATTCACACACGCGAGAGGTGCTAATATGGAAAATGTGCTTTTGGCTACTGCAGTGATAGCCAGTGTGCAGCACCTAGACTGAGAGGAGGGAAGGCATTCCCCGCCTCCCTGTCTATCTCATCTGGAGCACAGCTGGACAGAAGTGTGTGTGTGTGTGTGTGTGTGTGAGACTGAGTGAGTGGCGTGTCTGTGTGGCGGATCTCACCAACCCCAGTTGTCATCCCTGGAATGTCCGGTACAGCCCCAGGAATCTGCTCATCCACCCATCCTGAAGGAGTGGAGCAGTGTAGAGGACTCTAATGGACACTGCATGCTCCTTCCCTCTCCCTTCACACGCTTCCTCTCCCCCTGTCCCTCCTCCCCTGTCCCTCCCCCCTCGCCCTCTCCCCCTCTCCTTTCCCCCCTCTCCCTTCACACGCACCCTCCCTCCCTCCCCCCTCTCCCTTCACATGCTCCCTCCCCCCTCTCCCTTCACACGCACCCTCCCTTCCCCCTCTCTCCCTTCACATTCTCCCTCCCTCCCCCCTCCCCCTTTACACGCTCCCTCCCTCCCTCCCTCTCTCCCTCTTTGTCCCTCCTTCACTCGCCTTTGAAAGCTTCTTTCATTATAGTCCGTGACTCGGTGCACGCACACGCCCGCCCGTATGCGGTAACACACAGAGATGCGCATGCACGCACGCACGCACCTACAAGCGCATGCACTTTCTGCGAATGCGCTCACAAGCGAGGAGGAGCACGCAGACACCATCTGGACGCGTGCGCTGGCATGCACGGAGACGATCTGCGTTCTCGCCACGATGCTGTTGTAAGTCGTGTCAGCGAGGCTGTGCGTCTGCCCTGCTGGTGTGAGAGCTGTCTGTCCCACTGGCTTGCAGCTCTCTGACCTACTAACATGCAGCACGAGAAGTCTCTCGCTCTCTCTCTCTCTCTCTCCCTCTCTCCCTCTCTCCCTCTCTCTCTCTCTCTCTCTCGCGCTCTCTCTCTCTCTCTCTTGCTCTCTCTCTCTCTCTCTCTCTCTCTCTCTCTCTCTCGCTCGTGTGTGTGCTCGTGTGTGTGCTCGTGTGTGTGTGTTTATGCTCGTGTGTGTGCGTAAAAAGAGAGAGACTGGCAGCTGTGATCCAGACATGCCAAGGGAGAGCCCTGCCTCTAGAGTCACAGCAGGGAGCTGTGATCCCTTGGTTTCCACGGCAGCACTCCCATGCTAACAACATCATGGCAGAATGTGTGTGTGTTTGGGTCTGAGTGTGTGTGGTGTGTGTGTGTGTGTGGGTCTTAGTGTGTGTGGGTCTGAGTGTGTGTGTGATTTGTGTGGGTCTGAGTGTGTGTGGTGTATGTGTGGGTCTGAGTGTGTGTGGTGTGTGTGTGGGTCTGAGCGTGTGTGTGGTGTGTGAGTGGGTCTGAGTGTGTGTGGTGTGTGTGAGGGTCTGAGTGTGTGTGATGTGTGTGAGGGTCTGAGTGTGTGTGGTGTGTGTGTGGGTCTGAGCGTGTGTGTGGTGTGTGTGTGGATCTGAGTGTGTGTGGTGTATGTGTGGGACCGAGTGTGTGTGTGTGGGAGACACACATGAAGGAGAGGTTGAAACCGCAAGGGGAAATAGGTAAAGATGAGTGATGTGGAGAGCTTTCCAAACTCATTTCTACCAGGGCAGTCGGTCATATACAGAGCACACATGGCGCGCACGCACACACACACACACACACACACGCACACACACACACACACACGCACACACACGCACACACACGCATCCATTCCCCTCATCTTCCCCTGCACTCTGTGTCTAGTATGTATAGTGTTCCATTGCTCCTACACAAGTACACATGCAAGCCCTCTTCCCATCATCGCTGACACACGCTTCAAAGCCCTCACACACACACACACACACACACACACACACACACACACACACACACGCGCGCGCGCGCTTGGATGAGAGTTCTTTGAAATCCCATTGCATGGCATTGGACATGTAGCACACAGACATGCACCTACAGCATATGACATTCCAGTAGTGGTGGAGACACACATGCCCGCAGACCCACTCAGCACTCACCCACGTTCATGCAAACATGCTTTAGATTACGAAGCTGCTAACTTCTCCTAGACCGCAGGCTTTCCACACTGACGCTCACGTCGCCCCGAGGCAAGTATGTTGCACGAACATGCAGTCTCACACACACACACACACACACACACACACACACACACACACACACACAGGTACACACACACACACAGGTTCACACAGACAGGGACACACACACACACACACAGGTACAAATGCACAAGTACAAACACACATAGGTACACACACACACACACACACAGACAGGTACACACACACAGGTACACACACACACACACAGGTTCACACAGACAGGGACACACACACACAGGGACACACACACACAAGTACCCGCACACACACACACACAACACCCACAGGGACACAAACACAGACGGACACACACATGGACACACACACATGGACACACACACAGACACACACACAGACACACACACACACAGACACACACACACATGGACACACACACACAGACACAGACACACACACACAGACACACACACAGACACACACACACAGGGACACACACACACAGACACAGACACACACACAGACACACACACACAGACACACACACACACAGGGACACAGACACACAGGGACACACACACAGGGCCTGCGTCTCTGGAGGTCGTGTTTCCTGGATGCATTTCCATGGAGACGGGTGCAGGCGAGGCAAAGGTGAGTCAGTCAGTAAGTCATGAGACCAGAGAGTCGTGCTAATGCTCTCCGTGTCTAACAGGCCCTGAGAAAGCCAAGGCTGCAGTCACTTTGAAGCTGCAGTCATTCCGTGATTGCAGTCTCTCTGAGGCTGCAGTCACTCTGAAGCTGCAGTCACTTTGAAGCTGCAGTCACTCTGAAGCTGCAGTCTCTCTGAGTCTGCAGCCTCTCTGAGTCTGCAGTCACTTTGAAGCTGCAGTCACTGAGTCTGCAGTCACTCTGAAGCTGCAATCACTCTGAGTCTGCAGCCTCTCTGAGTCTGCAGTCTCTTTGAAGCTGCAGTCTCTCTGAAGCTGCAGTCACTGAGTCTGCAGTCACTCTGAAGCTGCAGTCTCTCTGAGTCTGCAGTCGCTCTGAAGCTGCTGTCCCTGAGTCTGCAGTCTCTCTGAAGCTGCAGTCACTGCAAGGCTGCAGTCACTCTGACTCTGCAGTCACTCTGACTCTGCAGTCTCTGAGTCTTCAGCCACTCCCCTCAGACATCTCTGGGTTCGACCGACAACATTGACAACCAGTGGAGTGATGCTAGATAAGGATGTGGTATTGTCTTCTGAATCAGCCTTCCTGTGTGACTGTTACAGCGGTGGCAACGAGAGGTTACTGCACTACGCAGATGAGTGCTAAACCAACTAATGGAAACGTGTTGATTTCATGAGCCGTCCTACAAAAGGACCCCAGCAGTCGATGGCTGTCCACCGACGGCTCAAGACTCGGCTGTCGTGTGGAGCAGGAGACAGACAGGCACTAGGACCCAGGGACGGAGTAGCACCCAGGCCAGGACTCCCTTTAGCCTGGGTTAAGCATGTGCCAGGTCAGACGATCATGAAAGCAGGAACTTGTATTATGTTCCATATGTTTTCCAACTGCTCCATCTGACGCCCCCTGCTTTCCAGATGGTGTTTCAGAAACACACACACACGCATGCACACACACACACACACACGCATGCACACACATAGACACACACACACGCATGCACACACACACGCATAGACACACACACACACACACACATGCACGCATGCACCCACACACACACACACACACGCATGCACACACACGCAGGAACAAATATATGCTCACTTACACAGACAAGCAGAAATGTGCACACACACACACTTACAAACCCCCTCAAAGGCACGCACATACACATACACAAAGGCACCAAAACATATGCACTTACAAAAGCATGTAGACATGCACAAACACACATACACACTACCACGCACACACTACCACACACACACAAAGGCACTGAAACATATGCACTTACAAAAGCATGTAGAAATGCACAAACACACACTCACACACACACTCACACTCACTCACACATAAGGGAGGTTACAAAAGTGAATGTATCAAGCACAGCTGTTGAAACCACATGATAAGTATCTGGCCAGAAACGCAAGGTCAACGTGGCCTAGAAGACACAGAAACAACACACACACACATACACACACACAAGCACACACACACACACACACAAGCACACACAAGCACACACACACACAGCCACATACACACATACACCCCTACACACAAGCACACACACATACACACACGCACACAGCCACATACACACATGCACCCCTACACACAAGCACACACATACACACCCACAGACACACACACATACCCACCCACCCACACACACACACACCCACACACACAGCCACATACACACATACACCCCTACACACAAGCACACCCATTCGCACGCACGCACGCACACACACACACACACATGGACACTTACACACCCACACACAGACACACACATGGACACATACACACCCACACACACACACACACAAAACACACCCACACACACAGACACATACACACCCACACACACACAGTGTCTGTTCTCACACCCAACACCACAGTGTTCCTTTCTTCCTAGTACTTAAGTACCTGGCCCCTGTTTGATTCTAAGCTGTGACCTGTGCCTGGCCACTGTCCGTCTGTCCGTCTCTCTCAGCAAGAACCCTGTTGGAGTGTTGCCTTCCTGCTGAGCTGCTTGTGTCTCCACCACCACAGCAATACTGCTGATCCTCTTCAACAGACTGGACACACACACACTCACTCACGCGCACACACACACACACACACACACACACACACATGCATGCATGGATGCACGCACACACTCACACACGCATGCACGCACGCACTCACACATACACACACTCTCTCTCTTTCTCACACACACACACACACACACACACACACACACACACACACTCAAGCACATTCACGCTCAAACACACACACACACACACACACGCTCACACACACACACTCTTGATGCTCCAAAACACAGAGTGACCTTTGAGATGAAGATAAAGTAGTAAGCCTTTGTTGCCAAAATGTCAACATCTTCTGTTCAGTTTCTCAAACTCTGTGAGAGGAGCTGGCAGACCAGTGGCACTTCTGTGTCTGCCCAGTGGCTAAACACACACACACACACACTCTCACACTCAAACACTCTCACACACACACATACACACACACTCTCACACTCACACTCACACAAACACTCTCTCACACACACACACACACTCTCACACACAAACACTCTCACACACACACACACATACACACACACTCTCACACTCACACTCACACAAACACAGACAGACAGACAGACAGACACACACACACTCACACTCTCACACACACACTCACACTCTCTCACTCACACACACACACACGTACACACACACAAAGCCGCTAAGTCACTGGTATGAAGAGCTTAAACTCTCTCAAGTGTGTCTTTATTTGGAGAAGTTTCCGTGACAAGCTCAGTTCCATCCGTATCAGAAATGAAACGTCTTACTGAATGAGAAAGGCAGGGAGAGAGGAAATGACATAGCAATTGAGATACTGTAAACTATTTAAACTGACAATTGCTATTATAATATTGTAAACTATTTAAAATGTTATTATAATGCAATTATAATATTGATATCTGACTCACATGTACACCTATAGTTACAGACATACACAGACTAACATACGCACACGCACACACGCACGCACATGCACATGCAAACACACGCGCACACACACTCTCTCAACCACAGAAAAGAAACTATTTACTGCAAATCTGTTCTGAAAGTATAAACACATGTCTAGGTTCCTTTGAAAGAAGATTATTTCACTGCCTTCTCCTTTCTCCACCTCTCTCCCGCTCTCTTTTCCCTTCGTCTCCTCCCCTCTGTCATCTCCTCCCTTACATCTCCCCTCCTCCCTTCTCTCCTCTCATCTTCTTCTTCTTCGTTCCCCCCCCCCCTCTTCTTCTCCCCCCACACCCTTCCCTCCACACCTCTCACCTCCCCACTCTCCCTGTGAGCGGGCTGCCAGCAGAAGGGAGAGCGGCAGGCCTCATGCAGGGACCGGAGGAACGAGTTGGGGGAAGAGAGGGACGAGTCGGGGGAAGAGAGGGACGAGTCGGGGGAAGAGAGGGACGAGTCGGGGGAAGAGAGGGACGAGTCGGGGGAAGAGAGGGACGAGTCAGGAGGACCGGAGGGACGAGTCGGGGGAAGAGAGGGACGAGTCGGGGGAAGAGAGGGACGAGTCGGGGGAAGAGAGGGACGAGTCGGGGGCCGGAGGGACAGGACCTGCATGACGTCAGGTTCCTCCCACAGGAGCACGACGCCCAGTGTGTCATCACACAGGTGTCCTGCCACCCACCCACCTCCTTACTTCCTAATTATCTACTTGTTGCTCCTCCCACACACTGTACATCCTCCTAACATCATCCCATGTTGGAACATCAGAGTAATGATGCCTTACCTTTATATTCTCTTGTTTCTTTCCCTCAGACGAAAGTTTCTCTCTCTTTCAGTCTCTCTCTAAGTCTCTCTCTCACTCTACGTCTCTCTCTCTCTCAGTCTCTCTCTAAGTCTCTCTCTCTGTCTCTCTCTCTCTTAGGGTCTCTTCCCTATCTCTCTCTCTGTCTATCCCCCCCCTGTCTCTCTCTCTCTCTCTCTCTCTCTTACTCTCCCTTCTCTACCTTTCTCCATCTCTCAGCCTCTCCCCTCTCTCAGTCTCTCCCCCTAGTCTCTCTCTTGTCTCTCTCTCCCCCGCCACAGCAGTGTGTGTAGTGAGGATCGTCAGTCAGACAGCCAAATGACTTACCCCAAGTCCTGCACTGTGCACACGCAGCCTCTTTCATCTTTAATGTGTAAGATAGAGTAAGAGAGTGCATGTATGTGCGTGCGTGCGTGTGTGACTGGCTGTCTGACTGTGTATATCGTGCTTGTTGCCGAGCGATCTGCCTGCAGCAACAGTAACACCACCATGAAAGGGGTATCAGACTGGAGGAAACATGCACTTGTAGGGGCTGACTGAGATTGACTCGATATCGCTAATTCGCATTTCACACAATATCATTTGCACACTATTGCTCACACAGGATTGCTCACACACACACACACACACACACAAACACTTGGCCTGAAGCTGGTTTGCAGCTACAAAGCGTGGATAACTGATATGGAAGTTGTCATTGTGGAAGGTGATTTACCATAGTTCATCCCCAGGGCTGGAAGAAGGAGCCTAAACTGTGTGTGTGTGTGTGCGTGTGGATACGTGTGTATGCGTGTGTGTGTGTGTGTGTGTGTGTGTGTGTACGATGCGAACTTGTCGCTCACCGATACACACTCATTGGCCACTATGGCATCTTTCACTCTGTTCGGGATCTCCGGTTTCATGCTGCTGAACAGCCGTGCTGTTGTGTGTGATGAGTGTAGTGGTATGTTGACTCGTGTGTGTGTGTGTGTGTATGTGAGTGTCTGTCTGCCCTGTAGTGGTGTTGTGACTGATTTCTATGATGTCACCAGGGTTGAACTAAGCTGACACATCAAGGAGGGGACAACAACAACCTTGCATGGCATTCTCTTGGCAGGCCTTGTGGCATTCTCTGTCTCTCTCTCCTTTTGTCTCTCTCTGTCTGTCTTCCTCTCACTCTTTGTCTCTCTTTTCCTCCCTCTCTCTCTGTCTCTCTCTCTTCCTCCCTTTCTCTCTCTCTCTCTTTGTCTCTCTCTCTCTTCCTCCCTCCCTGTCTCGCTTTTTCTCTCTGTGTTTACCTTTGTCTCTCTCTCTTCCTCCCTCTCTCTCTCTCCCTTTTTCTCTCTCTTCCCCCCTCTCTCTCTCTTACCCCCCCCTCTCTCTCTCTTCCCCCCCCCCCTCTCTCTCTGTACCTTTCTAGCAGCCTGAAGTGGCCACTGTCTTAAATCCTTTGAGGTCACTCTGATCACAGAAGTAAACAATCACGCAAGTCTCCTTAATCCTGCTTTACTATCCTCTACCCCACCACACAATACACCACACCGTGCCACACATCCACACCCCACACGCAACACACGCAACACATCCACACACACCACACCACCCCACGTGCACACACACACACACACACACACACCGTGCACACAACACACACATCACACACACAAACGCACACATCCCATCACACGCACACACCCACCCACACACGCCGCAACACACCACACACACCACACCACCAATTTACACATACCACACAGGACACAACACACACAACACCACCCACACCACACACACACACCACACACAAACACACTCTCCACACCCACACACACGGCCGCACACACCACGCACACGCACACCCCATACTATGCCACTAGCCCAGGCTGCGTCAAGCATCATAGCTTGCAGTATTTCACGGTGCGTCTATGCTCTCATCTTGCTTGACTCACCCTCCCAACCAGGGGCGCCTCCGCCAGATGCCGCCTGGGTCCTGCGCTGTGCCACACTCCCACGCCAATGCGCGATGCAAAGATTGGCACAGCCTCCCGCCCGCACCAGCACCAAGCCACCTCAGCGAACACACCCCACACCCCACTCCAACCAACTCACCCGTCCACAGCCCCGCCACGAACCAACCCCCACAACGACAGTCTTCGCCACACCCATATGTCACCGCACACACGGAGCACCAAGTGCCCAACGCGCCAGGCGACAACCACGCCACACTCGCAACGACGCACATACCCGCACGCACACACACACTCTCTTTTTTTCTCTCTGTCTCTTTCTCACGCACACACTCTCACTCATCATTTGGTCCGTTGCTGACGTTTATTTCATAGCATCTTGTAGACTGCTGCTTGTGGAATGCGCTGCAAATATGTCCATTATTTCAGTGTATTTACGCTTATAATTTAATTTATAATGTAAAGTCTTCCTGATAAATGTCAACTAAGGATGAACAACAAGGGTGACTCCTTGAAATCGATGCTTTGAATTGAGCGCTTGTCTTTCCTGAAAAGAAACAATAACTATCGCCAAACTGCATTAACGAATGAGTAAACATCGCCCCCTGGTGGACTTGAAGTATAATTTCAAGGCGATCCACGAAGAGGAATCCCATCGTGACAACTTCCGTGTCATCGCGCTCGACATCCGTGTTTGTGCTGACGCGTCGTAAGCGTTTTCAAACGTCCTGTGCACCTACGTGTCAGTCTTCTTTCAGTGTAGAACCAGAGTCTACCGGTCATCTGCGAACCATGGCACCCAAAAGCAGCAACAAGCAGCAATCTGAAGAAGATCTCCTGCTTCAGGACTTTAGCAGAAATCTTTCTGCCAAATCCACAGCGCTTTTTTATGGAAATGCACTCATCGTTTCCGCTATTCCCATTTGTAAGTATCAAGATAGGCAGCTAATGCTAGCTAAGTAGCTCGACTGCCAGCTAGCTCGTACCAATTCATTTTAAGTGCATGGTATGCTAGCTTGTTAGCGGACTAGCTATAGCCACGTAGCTTGCTGGTCAACTTGACCGTTATGATATCAAGCTGGTGTGTTTAAAAAGTTAATTACGTAATCTACCATTTTTACTTATCTCTAGGTAGACAATTTACCGAAAGCTGCATTTTAATTAAAGAAACCTAAGTCAAAGCTTAGCTAGAAAGCTAAGGCTAGCTAGGTTAGGAGACCTTCCAAGTTGCCAAATCGTTCCTGAACTTGCAAAATATCACGGCTTCATGTGTCAGTGGATCGTGTATGTAGTATTATTTATTTACATTGTTGACAGGTTAATACTCATTATTCGTTTACAGCGACAGTTTAAGCGGTTGACGTCTAGTGCTTCTGTGTTAACTAGGGTTATTCTGGAGGATCTGGCATATGGATCTGGTGCAGTCCGCGGTTCTGTACGGAGTTATGACCCTCGTCAGCACTTATTTGGTGGCATTCGCCTACAAGAACGTCAAATTCGTCCTCAAGCACAAGTAAGCCGAAACGCAACACGCTTCCATGTTGACCTGTGACCTTTGTGCGTTCGTGTTATCTGTGATTTGAGTGTGTCAAGACGAGATATTTTTTCCCCTGAATGCGATCTACCAAGATGCAAAGTAATATTTGGTAATAAAAAACAGCAACATCTATCATGTGCTTACCTATTGTTAATGGGAGTTTCGAAGCACGAAATACATTAGAAAGACGTGTTCCTGTGAAGTCTTCAGCTGCTAAAATGTGTCATGGTCTTCTCTCTCTCCTCTTTCAGAGTGGCTCAGAAGCGTGAAGATGCCGTCTCTAAGGAGGTAACCAGGAAGTTGTCTGAGGCCGACAACCGCAAGATGTCTCGCAAGGAGAAGGATGAGAGGTGGGCAGAACTATTTGCTGATTGGTCGAGAGATTCACCAGTCATCTCAGACTGAGATGGGAGATTACTTCAGATATATCAACACAAAGATGCAGATCTCACTCTGATCTAAAAAAAACAACAACCCTTATATTGGTTATGATTGTAGAGAATGTAGTGTGTGTGGGAGGAGCAAAGGTAACTAGCTTTTGACTGACGATTAACGCTACAGGGGAACATCTCCCCTCTATCACATTACTTTTGATGAAAGGGTCTGTTGAATATGACTAATTGAACATCCCGAAGGCCAGCAGGTGTGCGTTTTTTCCGGATCGTTCGTTTTACACTTACCCAACGTTTACTTTGTGTCAGGATCCTGTGGAAGAAGAACGAGGTCGCTGACTACGAGGCAACCACCTTCTCCATCTTCTACAACAACACCCTCTTCCTGGTCCTGGTCATCATCGCTTCCTTCTTCCTGCTCCGGAACTTCAACCCCACCGTGTATCCTTGCGTTTCCACGACGACCGAGGGGAGCTGCGGGCGCGGGCGCCGTGTTTGTTGGGAGAGCTCGTCTCCTCACGCTCTAGCCCAGGGGGTGTCGAACCCTGGGTTAGAGGGCCGCTGTCATGATGGTTTTCGATGTTTCCCTGCTCCAGCACATCTGATTTAAGTGAAGGGGTCGTTATCAAGCTCTGTGGAAGCCTGATAACGACCCTTCATTAGAATCAGGTGTGCTGAAGCAGGGAAACATCGAAAACCTTCATGACAGCGGCCCTCGAGGACCAGGGTTTGACACCCCTGTTCTATAAGGTTCTCCCAACAACAGAGCGTTCCAATGCATCGTTGTTCATCTGTCATTCAGTCCGTCTTACCTGTTAGGTTTTCCATTGTTGTTTTTGTCCGAGCAGGTGTTTTGTGACGGTTCCTTAACCCTTTCCTCTCCAGTAACTACATCCTGTCCATCAGTGCCTCCTCTGGCCTCATCGCCCTGCTTTCCACCGGATCCAAGTAACAGAGCAACGAAACAAGAGAACAAATGAAAAGAACGACTGAAGAGAACGAGATAAGCCGTCGTTGGCTAGGAGGACGGATGGATGGAGGTTGGGTGGGTGGGTGAAGTTTTGTAATGGATGTGGGGATGATGGTTGTAACGAGGGGGGGGGGGGATCTATAAAGAAATGTCTGTTTCAGATGTGGGCTTTCATGGAACTCAAGAGGTAGCGTCTGAGCTAGCGTTTGAGGTAGCGTCTGAGCTAGCGTGAGCTCGATTCAACTCTGTCCTTTTTCTTCTTTTTTTTTGTATACTAATAAAAGCTCTCCAGGTCTGAACTGAGTTTGTGTGCATTCATAACTGCACAGGTGAAGGTCTTCACTACAACCGCTAGCCTAGCAACAAGGTCTGCTAGCCTAGCAACAGCCTTCAGGTAGCTGAAGGACTATAGGGTCTGTTAGCCTAGCAACAGGTAGCTAAAGGACTATAGGGTCTGCTAGCCTAGCAACAGGTAGCTAAAGGACTATAGGGTCTGTTAGCCTAGAAACAGGTAGCTAAAGGACTATAGGGTCTGTTAGCCTAGCAACAGCCTACAGGTAGCTAAAGGACTATAGGCTCTGTTAGCCTAGCAACAGGTAGCTAAAGGACTATAGGCTGTTAGCCTAGCAACAGCCTTCAGGTAGCTAAAGGACTATAGGGTCTGGTAGCCTAGCAACAGCCTACAGGTAGCTAAAGGACTATAGGGTCTGTTAGCCTAGCAACAGCCTACAGGTAGCTAAAGGACTATAGGGTCTACTAGCCTAGCAACAGCCTTCAGGTAGCTAAAGGACTATAGGGTCTGGTAGCCTAGCAACTGCCTACAGGTAGCTGAAGGACTATAGGGTCTGCTAGCCTAGCAACAGCCTTCAGGTAGCTAAAGAACTATAGGGTCTACTAGCCTAGCAACAGGTAGCTAAAGGACTATAGGATCTGCTAGCCTAGCAGCAGCCTACAGGTAGCTAAAGGACTATAGGGTCTGGTAGCCTAGCAACTGCCTACAGGTAGCTGAAGGACTGTAGGGAAGCTTGTTTCTCCAGGATGCCGACACCATCACCTACACACAGAAACAACGACTTTGTGCCTTGTGTTTGATCTTGGCCTTTCACAGAGCTGCCACCACTCACTCACTGGTCATGAAATACACACATTTGATTGGTCACACACCCTGTGGGAACCAATCAAATGTGTCCAAGTTGGCAGCGTGGCTTTCTTGCAGAAGACATGTTTTTTTTTACCTCCTTCGTTACAAACACACTTCGATCCGAATGCTAACGAGCCTTACCAAATCACCTGAGGCGACACCTGGCTTGTATCATTGGCATTCTTTGTTTATTAATCAAGCTCTAATATATATATATATATACACAGGTCAAGGTGTTCAGAACAGGATAGTAACAATAGCTACATGGAGGTATCAATTCAAAACCGCAAAATAAATCGATAATAAATGATTTAATCGTCCCATCTTCAACGTAACATGCTGTACATAATGCCGGTAATTCATCGGGATTTTGCTTCAGTACGATACATACATGATGTTAACCATTTGGGTTTCCCTGCGACGTATTGCAAGAAAGAGTAAAGTTCAGGCAACAATAGTTGCCGATCCTGTTCGATTACAATTTCTGTCCCATTTCGTTAACCTTTCCAACCCATTTCTTAATCATAGGACCTTGGAGGACTGGAGGAAGGGAAGGAATGTCCTGCTTCCAACCAGCCTGTGGAAAATGTAACACAAAGGGTTTAGCGACTGAAACTAAGCACTGCCACACAAGGTATCCTGCTGTAGGACGCAGGGAGGCATCATACACACATCCCAGCACATCATCCACACACCCTAGCACATCAACATCATACACACATCCCAGCACATCATCCACACACCCTAGAACATCATCCACACACCCTAGCACATCATCCACACACCCTAGCCAGTTCTGCTCCTTCCCGCCTCAGACTTGAGTTGTAACCGTGGAAACCTGCCCCCCCCCCCCTAAGGAGTAACATCGAACTTTTCTGTTGCCTCGGCGAAGGAAGTTTAAGGACGCAACGTTCCGGAATGGAATGCAGCCGCCCCGTTGTCCTGACAGCAGGGCCTCTGGACAAGGTCAGGATGGAGGCTGGTTCCAACATGAACACGTGATGATGTCAACTTTCTCCTGAGTTTTTGCAGCAGCGTACTCTTAGTGAACGTGTGGATGATTTCAGGTCTGGAGAAAACCGATATGTGGAAGAGATGGAACCCAAACATGACGACTAACGCTTTGTGCTACGGAGGAGAACACGACTCGATGCTATATACAGTCTATTTATAGCAAAGTCATATTTATATAGTAGTCATATATCATTTAGTCTTCATAAGAGCAAAGCCAGGCTTAAGGTTGTTTTTGATTATGTTACACGCTTTTCTTGACCAAATTTACAGTACATACACGCTTGAAAAACATACATGTACCTAAAAAGAACAGAAACATATGTATGTTTGGAGAAGAGTATTGTTTTTTTTTTTCTTTCCTCTTTCGGATCTCTTCAGCCGTTGTCTAGCCGGGGGGACAAGCTACGCTAGCAGTTAGCACTGGTCTGTAAGTCACACAGACTCACGTCAGCGATCAAGAAGGCGGGAGTCATTCACTGGCAGGAAGAGGCTGGTGTCTCTGGATGCCAGACGCGGGTGGAGAACGTGGCCTGTTTTCTACGTTGAATATCACACTGTTCTACTGATGCAGGGTTGCAGCTCTTCTTAAAAAGCAGAGAGAGGGAGGGGGGGGCTAACATGCTCCAACCCCCCCGCCCCTCGCCCCTCGCTCCTCGCCCACACACACTCACAGACACTCTGACACGAATTCCTACAGTTCTACTCTTATCCAAGAGCCCCGTGCGTTTGATTAACTAGAGAGGAGTGGGTTCGAAAAGCACTGTAGTTAGAAGCTTAGTATATAGTGGTGTCATCCCCACACCTTTGGAGTTGCTGATCTATAATCTACTCATCTAGAGAACGGGGACAGGCCAGGGGACAGGCCAGGGGACAGGACCAGGGCCAGGGGACAGGCCAGGGGACAGGCCAGGGGACAGGCTAGGGGACAGGTCAGGGGACAGGTCAGGGGACAGGCCAGGGGACAGGCTAGGGGACAGGTTAGGGGACAGGTCAGGGGACAGGCCAGGGGACAGGCCAGGGGACAGGCCAGGGGACAGGCCAGAGAGGGACACATGCATCAGGGTTGTCTTGATGTGTTGACGTCCCGGCCTGTCTGGAGGGGAACCTAACCTGAGGCGAAAGTAGGCTCCGTTTAGCTGAGTCGACTTGGATCGGATGGGGCGGAGTCTGGATAGACTTAGCTGGGTTTAGTTGGTTGTCGAGATGGAGGTTAGGTTTAGGGTTAGGGTTAACCCTAGCTTAATGAGACAGGATCATACTGGTTTTGGAGGATTCCACGTTAGCTAGACTGCTGCGTTCAGCATAGCAGCATTGTTGGTTTGGCTACGTCTGAACTGAACTATACTGAAGGAGACAAGAGACAAGAAGAGCTGATCTGATCTGGTCTGGACGGAACCACACTGGACTGGGCTTGGATGAGCTGGGCTGGGCTGGGCTAGGGCCCTGGAGACAGGCTGGGCTGGGCTGGGCTAGGCATGAGCTGGGCTAGGGCTAGACATGAAGTGGACTAGGGTGGGCTAGACATGAGCAGGGCTAGGGCTAGGGCCCTGGAGATAGGCTGGGGATGGGCTAGACATAAGCTGGGCTGGGCTAGACATGAGCTGGGCTGGGCTAGACATGAGCTGGGCTGGGCTGGGCATGAGCTGGGCTGGGTTGGGCATGAGCTGGGCTAGGCTCGGGCCCTGGTGGGGCCCTGGTGGGAGGCTGGGCTGGGCGAGGGCCCTGGTGGGGCCCTGATAGCAGTCTGAGGAGGACAGAGGGGCACAGCAGCTGGGAGAGTGGCTGCTCTAGGAGCGGTAGTCCTTCTTACTGTACGGCCGGTTACCCAGGATGTGGTCAATGTCCGACACCACGTGAGACGTCATCTTAGGAAGCACCTGTGGAGAACGGTAGAGTGAGAGAGACAGAGAGAGAGTGAGAGAGTGGGAGAGAGAGAGAGTGAGAGAGAGAGAGAGAGAGTGGGAGAGAGAGAGAGAGAGAGTGAGAGAGAGAGAGAGAGAGAGAGTGAAAGAGAAAGAGGGAGAAAGAGAGAGAGTGAAAGAGAAAGAGAGAGAGTGAGAGAGAGAGTGAGAGAGAGTGAGAGAGAAAGAGAGAGAGTGAAAGAGAAAGAGGGAGAGAAAGAGATAGAGTGAGAGAGAGTGAGAGAGAGTGAGAGAGAAAGAAAAAGAGAGAGAGTGAGAGAGAGAGAGAGAGAGAGAGAGAGTGTGTGAGAGAGAGAGAGAGAGTGAGAGAAAGAACGAGAGAGTGAGAGAGACAACAAAAGAGAAAGAGGGGAGAGAGACATACAGGAGAGAGAGGAAGTAGTGTGTGTGTGTGTGAGGGGTCACCTGGATGGCTCCCAGGTTCTCTGTGAGTTGCTCAGGGTTGGAAGTTCCCAACAGGACGGAGCTCACCCCCTCGTTCCTCAAACACCAAGCTGGGCAGAGAGAGTACAGCAGGGGGTCAGTGCTGCCAGCATGCTGGGGCCATGCCCCGGAACCACATCACTAGAACCACACTGCTAGAACCACATCACTAGAATCACATCACTAGAACCATACCACGCAAAGCCACACCACCAGAGCAACTCTGGGTGCAATTAGACTGAACTGAAATATTTGTAACGAGTGACCACTAGGGGGCGCCCTATCATCATGGTTCATGGGCTGTGAGGGACAGAATAAGTGTGTGACAGCGTGTGTGTGTGTGTGTATGTGTGTGTGTGAGAGAGAGAGAGAGAGAGAGAGAGACAGACAGCGAGTGAATGTGTGTGTGACAGTGAGTGAGTGTATATGTGTGAAAGTGAGTGTGTGTGTAACAGTGAGTGAATGTGTGTGTGTGTGTGAGACAGTGAGTGAGTGAGTGTGTGTGTGTGTGAGTGAGGCAGTGAGTGAGTGTGTGTGACAGTGAGTGTGTGTGTGTGTGAGTGAGACAGTGAGTGAGTGTGTGTGACAGTGAGTGTGTGTGTGTGTGTGTGACAGTGAGTGAGTGTGTGTGACAGTGAGTGAGTGTGTGACAGTGAGTGTGTGTGTGACAGTGAGTGAGTGAGTGTGTGTGTGTGACAGTAAGTGTGTGTGACAGTAAGTGTGTGAGTGTGAGAGACAGTAAGTGTGTGTGACAGTGAGTGTGTGTGTGTGTGTGTGTGTGACAGTAAGCGTGTGTGTGACAGTGAGTGAGTGTGTGTGTGTGTGTGACAGTAAGCGTGTGTGTGACAGTGAGTGAGTGTGTGTGTGTGTGACAGTGTGTGTGTGTGTGTGACAGTGAGTGAGTGTGTGTGTGTGACAGTGAATGTGTGTGTGTGACAGTAAGCGTGTGTGTGACAGTGAGTGAGTGTGTGTGTGTGTGTGTGTGTGACAGTGAGTGAGTGTGTGACAGTGAGTGAGTGTGTGTGTGTGTGTGTGTGAGTGTGTGACAGTGAGTGAGTGTGTGTGTGTGTGTGTGACAGTGAGTGAGTGTGCATACTTACCCACGGCCAGTTGAGGCAGAGTGCAGCTTAACTTCTCAGCAATGTGAGTCAGCTCCTTCAGTTTAGCCTGCTGCTTCCTCCCATCATCACTCACTATCTTCTCCTTTAACCACTGGTAGGACTGGAGGGAGAGAGGGAGGGGGAGAGGGAGAGACAGAGGAAGAGATGGAGGGATGGAGGGAGGGAGAGAGAGAGAGAGAGAGAGAGGAAGGGAGGGAGGGAGGGAGGGAGAGGGAGGAAGAGAGGGAGGGAGGGAGAGAGAGATGGAGGGAGGGAGGGAGGGAGGGAGGGAGAGAGGGAGGGAGAGGTGGAGGGATGGAGGGAGGGAGCAGGAAGAGAGACAGAGAAACAAAGGGGTCATGATTCTGCCATTGAAGATTTGAGACATTTCCTGTATGTGTGCGTGCATATGTGTGTGTGTCTATGTGTGTGAGACAGTGTGTAGGATTGTGTGTAGACTTACCTTCATGGAGGCCCTAGAGGATTCTGGGATACCGTTCTCGTACTTCCCGGTGATGATTCCACAGGCCAGTGGAGACCAGGTCATCGCCCCCACACCTGTCACCATGGAGACCAGAGAGAGGGCGGAGGTAAGGGCATGGGTCAGAGAGAGAGAGAGAGAGAAGATGAAAGGAAGGTGAAAGTGAGACCGTTTGAAGAGGGAGGAGAGCGAAGAGAGACAGCATGAAAAGAGAGAAATTTGAGAATGATTGAGGAGGGAAAGGGAGAGAGGAGAGAGGGAGGGAGAGAGATGTAGAGAGAGAGATAGAGACAGGTGTAGGGAGAGAGAGCAAGAGAGAGGAGAGAGAGAGCAAGAGAGAGGAGAGAGAGAGAGAGAGAGGAGAGAGAGAGAGAGAGAGAGAGAGAGAGAGAGGGAGGCGAGAGGGAGAGAGGGTAAGAGAGAGCAAGAGAGCAGAGAGAGGAGAGAGAGAGAAGAGAGAGAAGAAGAGAGAGAGAGGAGAGAGCAAGAAGAGTAGGAGGGAGAGGGCATGCAAAGAGAAAAACCAAATGTGTGAAACGAAGAGGGAAAGAGTGAAGAAAAGTATGATTTTAATCAACGCAGTTGCTCCTCTGGGAGGAAGGTCAGGCTGGGGGGGAGAGCTGGGGGGGAGGGAGACTGGGAGAGGGGTCCAGGGGAGACTGGAGGGGGAAGGTGTCGAGCGGAGCGGTAGGACTGGAGGGGGTATTAGTGTGAGCGGTTAGGACAGGACGTGCGATGGGGGAAGGGGGGGGAACTGTGGCGTAGTCAAAGTAAGGGGGCAGAACTGGGGAAGGAGGGAGGGACTGGAGGGGGCAGAACTGGAGGGGGATGGGACTGGATGGGGAGGGATTGTGGTATTGACACCTGCCTATCTTGTGGTAGAGTTCAGGTAGCTGCACCTCCACCTTCTCTCTCTGGAAGAGGTGATACTCTGCCTGCTCACACACCGGAGGGATCAGGTTACACTGTCTGGCTACAGAGTAGGCTTCCTGAAGAGAGACGAGAGAGGGGAGAGAGAGGGGAGGGAGAGAGAGGGGAGGGAGAGAGGGGGAGAGGGAGAGAGGGGGAGAGGGGATGAGAGAGATGGAGAGGAAGGGAGGGGGAAAGGGATAGAAAGAGGAGAGGGGAGGGAGAGTAAGAGGGGGACGAGGGAGAGAGCGGAGGATGGGAGGTGGAGAGAGGGTGGGGAGGGGGGAGATGGGGGGGGGTTGGAAGAGGGAGATCGGGGGGAGAGAAAGAGAGGGACAAGGGAGGAGAACAATTTTGACAGTAATTATCTTAACCGGCCCATGAGAATGAAAGGCATCTATCACCTATTCACTATCAATATTCCTCGTCACCATCAAGCTTATCTGGAACTACATGTGGGCCTTATCTTTATTTCCATATGTCCTTCCACACTCAGCAGTAAACAGGCATACACACACGAACACCAAACACAGATACACATCGAAAACACACAACACACACAAAACACGCACGTACACGCACAAAACACACACGACACACAAACACAACAAACAGACACACGAACACAACACAAACACACAACACAAACAAACACACGACGAACACACAGCTGCTGTGGCTTTCTCTGCTATTAACATCTGCTTATCTCTCACAGCGCTCCTGCAGTGGAACATGTCAGCGAAAGAATAGCAGACGGGGGGAAGCTATTTGCCGTTACACACGATGATGCGTCTGCTTTCACTCGGGTTACAAATTACAGTGCTCCCTCTCTGTTTCCTTGCCATGTTCGACTGGGCCTGTGTGCCTGTGTGTGTGTGTTGTTGTGTGTGTGCTGTTGCGGCGGGGGATGTTTGTGTGTCTCAGCTGTCGAGCAACCAGAGAAAACCTGTTTATACCCGTACATTATTGATGCTATCTAAATTACAATGCTTTCGTCTGGGCTTGTGTGGCGCAAAGCTATCTAACCGTACAACTACTCTCTCACCCATCCTGAACGCCTCAGAGAGAGCTAGAGGAGAGGGGGGAGAGAGAGAGCGAAGAGAGAGGTTGAGAGAGTGAGAGAAGAGGAGAGAGAGCTAGAGAAGAGGAGAGG
>BROE01000005.1:2628263-2637395 GCA_036571765.1 Plecoglossus altivelis | reverse complement strand
CTCCCTCTCTCTCTCTCCCTCTCTCTCCCTATCTCTCTAGCTCTCTCTCCCTCTCTCTCCCTCCCTCCCTCTCTCTCTCTCTCCTCTCTCTCTCCTCTCCCTCTCCCTCTCTCTCTCTTTCCCTCCCTCTACTCTCTCTCTCCTTCCCTCCCTCTACTCTCTCTCCTTCTCTCTCTCCTCTCCCTCTCTCTCTCTTTCCCTCCCTCTACTCTCTCTCTCTCCTTCTCTCTCTCTCCTCTCCCTCTCTCTCTCCTCTCCCTCTCTCTCTCTCCTCTCCCTCTCTCTCTCTTTCCCTCCCTCTACTCTCTCTCTCTCTTCTCTCTCGAGGACAGACATTCCCCCTGTGAGCAGAGTTCCAAACTGGATCGACGTCACAGTCACGGTTCCCACGCGGAACGTGTTCTACTCACCATGATCTCCATAGCAGTCCAGCGAGAGGTTCCCCAGTACATGGACATGCCCTGGTTGATCACGAAGGTCATGGCCCTCACGATCTCTGCAGAGGAACAAACCAAACACCGTGAGAAGAACCAGAGAACGTCCTACCGACCGTCCTACGACCGTGAATCACCAAGGTTTCCTACAGGGAAAGGGTAGGCGTCGTCAAGGAAATACCGTCTGTTTGATCGGCCGGCTGGTGTTGTCAAGGTGATTAGAATAGAACTACAAGCGGAAGTTAAATATGAGAACCCCTACCGCGCACACACACACCCACAGACACACACACCAAGGCTAAACATGAAGGTGCAGACAGAGAGAATGAAGTTGGACACTGGAGGAAGCTGGAAGGAGAAAGCAGAATGTGGTAGAGAGATGAGATGAGACAGCACCAGTGGAGGTGTGTCATGCTTAACAACACCACAGAAGTAGAGCACAGATCAATAAGGAATCATTAAGGAAACTATCCTCTCCTTCCGGCTTGTATCTAAACCTGAATTAAGCCTCCCGACCACAGTCAGATGATTTGGGTTTCGTTCTTGGTGACGTAACACCAGGCTAACCAACCATCCAACCTCTCGCTATTTATCTCTCATATCCTAATGGCAAAAAAAACACGGCCAATGCTTCGCTAATGATAAGCTACAGGCTAACGCGCTAAGCTACTCAGACCCCATTCAAAGCGGTGAATTCGTAATGAGGTCATCAGCTTAAACAGGTGCACGGGCGCTAACGCTAACCTGCCTATCGCTAGCACAGGTAGCAAGCGGCTAATCAGAACTGCGACGCTGCACTGTCGACGAGGACTTATTCCTTTATTCCAACCAATCTACGCGAAGGGTGGGGGGAGGGAGGGAGAGAGGAGGAGGGTAAGAGAGGGGACAGGAGAGAAGGAAAGGGAGAGAGGGACCGGGGAGAGGAGGGAGAGAGGGAGGGAGGATAAGGGAGAAGGGGAGGGAGAGAGGGGGAGAGGGGGTAGAGGAGAGAGGGGACAGGGAGAGAGGGAAGGGGAGAGAGGGGAGAGAAGGGAGGGAGAGAGGGGGAGAGGGCGAGAGGGAGACAGGAAGAGAAGGAAGCGAAGAGAGGGAGAGAGGGAGAGAGGGAGGGAGAGAGGAGGGGAGAGGAAGGGAGAGGGGGGACAGGGAGAGAGGGAGGAGGGAGGAAGGGAAGAGGAGGGAGAGAGGACAGGGAGAACGGAAGGGAGAGGGGACGGGGAGAGGGAGAGAGGAAGGGAGGGGAGGAAGGGAGAAGAGGGCGGGAGAGAGGGGGAGGGAGAGGGGGGAAGGGAAGAGGGGGACGGGAGGGAGGAAGGGAGGAAGGAGAGAGGGAGGAGAGAGGGAGAGCGAGAGAAGGGAGTAAGGGAGAGGGAAGGGAGAAGGGAGAGAGGGAAGAGAGGGAGGGAGAGAGGAGGAGAGAGAAGGGAGAGGGGGGACAGGGAGAGAGGGAGGAGGGAGGCAGGGAGGAGAGGAGGGAGAGAGGGGAAGAGGGAGAGAGGGGAGAGGATGAGAGGGAGCCGAGGGGGGACAGGGGAGAGGCGGGAGGGAGGGAGAGAGGGGAAGGGAGGAAGGGAGAGAGGGAGAGGAGGAATCTGAAGCTGCTTGTTATGCCTCCCTTAGCATTCTTGAGGGAGAGGGAGAGAGGGGGAAGGGAGAGAGGGAGAGAGGGGGGACAGGGAGAGAGGAAGGGAGAGAGGGGAGGGAGGGAGAAGAGGAGGGAGGAAGGGAGGAAGGGAGAGAGGGAGGGAGAGAGGGGGAGTGGGAGGAGGAGACATCGCCCGGAGAGAGGAGGAGAGAGGGAGAGAGGGAGAGAGGGAGGGAAGGGAAGGGAGAGAAGGAAGGGAGAGAGGGGCAGGGAGAGAGGAGGGAGGAGGAAGGGAGAGCGGGACGGAAGGGAGAGAGGGGGGAGAGGGGAGAGGAGAAGGGAGAGAGGGGACCAGGGAGAGAGGGAGGGAGGAGGGAGGGGGAGGAGGGGCGGAGGAAAGGAGAGAGGGAGAGAGGAATCTGAAGCTGCTTGTTATGCCTCCCTTAGCATTCTTGTATTTGCCTTTCTGTAACTGAACTGGAAGAAAATGACAGGTTGCTGGGTGATCAGACAGCACTCCTGTCAGCTGAAGATACCTCAGTAAATACCACCATGTCAAGAGAAATAACAGGGTACAGAACAAGCAATACAACTTTCACTTCCTCTCCTCTTTCCCTCTCTCTCTCTCCTGCCCTCCTTCTCTTTCTCCCTCCATCCTGCTCTCCCTACATCCCTCCCTCATCTCTCTCTCGTGTTTCCCTTCGGTCTCTGCTCCCTCGCCGTCCTTCCTCGTTCTGCCTCCCTCCATCGGGGCTGCTGCTCGCCTGACAGTCCCTCCCTCTCTCTCTCTCCTCTCCTCTGCTCTCTTTCTGCTGTCCCTCTTCTGCCTCTCGCTCCCACCGTTTCTCCCTCCCCCGCTCTCTCTCTGCCTCTCTCTCGTCCTCTCCTTTCCTCTCCCTCGAGCCTGGAGGCAGAGTAAGTGGGAGATTCGTGCGTGAACTGAATGGAGAGTTTGTGTGACAAATCGCAGGATTTGACTACTAGTTCTCGCTGGTCCCTGCTTTCGTCTCTCTTTATCGCCTCCCTCCCTCCCCCTCGTTGTCTCTTTTCCTCCCTCCCTCCCGCTCTCGCTTTCTTTATCCGTCCCTCCTCCCGCTCTGCTCGTCTTTATCCCGTCCCTCCCCGTCCTTTCGTGGTTATTATTGTTATCCCTTGGGGGGGCGTGGGGGGTAGTGCCCGTGCGGGAGGGGGGGGTGGGGGGTGGGTGGGTGGGGGGTGGTGGTGGGGGGTGGTGCGCCGTCCGCCGGTCTGCTCTCTGTGTAGTTGGGCGTGGAGGGTGCGGTTTGTATCGCCTCGGCCGTCCCCTCTCTCTCTCGTTGTATCCTCCCCCGCGCTGCGCCTCGTGCTCTCTTTTCCCTCGCCTTCCCCTCTCTCTCTTTATCCTCCCTGCCTCCCCTTCTCACCCCCTCCCTCCTTTCCCTCCCTCCCCCTCCCTCGCCCTCTCTCTCTTGATCCCTCCTCCCTCCCTCTGCGTCTCTGTTATCCCTGCCGCGTGCTCCCCCCCTCGGTTGTTTCTGTGTTGATGCTCGCGGTCTGTGGGTCGCACGTGCTCGTGCGGGGCGTGGTGCTGGCTTCTGGGCAGTTGCTCTTGTGTATATGAAGCATCTCTGGTGCTCCTCCTCTCGTAGTCCAGTATCTCTCATCCCTGTTCCTATATTTTCTGTGGGCTCGCCTGTCGTCTGCTCATTAGGGGTTGCAGCTGGGTATGTAGTTCTGCCTGGCTCTCGGGGTGGGGTTTGAGCCGCTTGGCCAGGTCCTTGGCCTTGCGGATTGGTTGTCTCTCTCTCTTCTCATGGGGTTCAGATTGCACGAGGGTGGGCTAGGTCGTTTGCCATACCTTGTCTGTCCTTGTAAATATCAGTAAATTTTTCCCCACTTGGGAGAACTTGACATTTGAATAATCAGAGGCGTGAAAAGATAATCCCTTAATATGAGCTGATTTGCAATGGGGGCTTTCAACTAAGAAGAGAAAGAAAATTTAAGTTTGGTGCATGCGTGTGTGTGTGTGCACGTGTACGTGTGTGTGTGCTCACGCATGTGTGTGTGTGTGTGTGCACGCATACGTGTGTGTGTGCTCAGGCATGTGTGTGTGTGTGCACGCGTACGTGTGTGTGTGTGCACGCGTGCACGTGTGTCAGTCCTGTCTTTCAGAGAACAGGGCTTTATCACTAAGTGCTGCTCTACTTCACAACAGATCTAAACTCCTTTCACCTCTCTGGACGATGTCTGATGTCTGTCCGTGTCTGTTGGACGTCTCATTCATTTGTAGACTTTTCTCTCTCTTGACCCTTCTCCTTTTCACCATTTGGAAATCACTAAGCTCCTTGAGCCCAACGAGGAAGTGAAGCTGCACCGCGCCCCTTTACCCAGATGTGATTGGTCGCCCGGTCTGAAAGCCGAGGGCCGATTGGCTGACTCACCCTCCATGGGAGTGTTGGTGTCCGGGCGGTTAGCGAAAACCACATCCACGTACTCCAGCTGCATTCTTTGAAGAGAACCTTTTAGACCTGAGGGAGGGAGGGAGGGAGGGAAGGAGGGAGGGTGGGAGGAAGAGGGGGAGGGAGGGAAGGAGGGTGGGACAAAGAGAGGGAGGGAGGGAAGGAGGGTGGGAGGAAGAGAGGGAGGGAAGGATGGAAGGGGGTAAGGAGGGAGGAAGAGAGGGAGGTTGGGAAGGATGGAAGGGGGTAGGGAGGGAAGAAGAGAGGGATTGATTAAGGGAGGGAAGGAGGGAGGGAGGAGAGGGAGGGAGGAGGAGAGGGAGGGAGGGAGGGAGGGAGGAAGAGAGGGAGGGAGAGAGGAAAGCATTGAGGGAGAGAGTAGAGACGAGTGTAAAGAGGATCATTTCTTCCTTGCATGTTAGTGTGCATTTGTGTGTGTGTCTCTCAGGTCTCACCCTCAATAATGTGCTTCCTTGACAGTCCTCTCTCTGTCTCTGCTCTGTTGAGACAAACAGACAAACAGACAAACAGACAGTTCCCTCTCATCACTGACACCAGGAACACTGATCTGGTCGATGGTACACTAACGGTGTAAGTGTGTGTGTGAGTGTGTGTGTGTGTGCGTGTGTGTGTGTGTGTGTGTGTGTGTGTGTGTGGGACCTCATTCTGCAGGTGTTTGGTGGAGTTATACAACATGTCCTTGTCTGTACCTTCTTGTCAGAAGGTTCTCTGTGTGTGTGTGTGTGTGTGTGTGTGTGTGTGTGTGTGTGTAGTTTTGGTTGTTCAGTGGTTGTGTGATCATGTAACACGGATGTGTCCTCTGGCAGTGTTGTACGTAGGGCAGGGAGACTGAGAGATGTGTGTGTGGAGAGATGAGAGAGGGAGGGATGGCGAGAGGGAGAGAGATGGAGAGACAGGTGAGAGGGAGAGAGAGATGGAGAGACAGACGAGAGGGGGAGATGGAGAGACAGACGAGAGGGGGAGAGAGATGGAGAGACAGACGAGAGGGGGAGATGGAGAGACAGGTGAGAGAGAGACAGAGATGGAGAGACAGGTGAGAGAGACAGAGATGGAGAGACAGGCAAGAGGGAGAGAGAGATGGAGAGACAGGCGAGAGGGGGAGATGGAGAGACAGGTGAGAGGGAGAGAGATGGACAGACAGGCAAGAGGGAGAGAGAGATGGAGAGACAGGCCAGAGGAGGTGGTCTGTCTAAAGAGGAGTGAGGGATGTTTTAATGAGGGAGACCGAGAGCTCTCAGGGATACCTGTCTTATCTCATCTCCCAGATGGCATGAGGCTCCCTGCATGGCCTGACAGCAGTGTCTGTGTTTGTGTGCGTGTGTGTGAGTGTGTGTGTGTGTGAGTGTGTGTGTGTGTGTGTGTGAGTGTGTGTGTGTGTGAGTGTGTGTGTGTGTGTGCGTGTGCGACTGTCTGTGTTCCTCTACAGGAAATAAGTAGTTTGCACTGAAGCAAGCAGAGCGAGCAGAAAGAGCCTTTGTGACAAGATGTTCATACGAAGCAGCGATGATGACACGCTAGTGCCAGACCACTTCATCTGGTCTGGACCACTTCATCTGGTCCGGACCACTTCATCTGGTCTGGACCACTTCATCTGGTCCGGACCACTTCATCTGGTCTGGACCACATCATCTGGTCCGGACCACTTCATCTGGTCTGGACCACATCATCTGGTCTGGACCACTTCATCTGGTCTGGACCACTTCATCTGGTCCGGACCACTTCATCTGGTCCGGACCACATCATCTGGTCTGGACCACATCATTCTGGGTCTGGACCACATCATTGGTCTGGGACCACTTCATCTGTCTGGACCATTTCATCTGGTCTGGACCACCATCATCTGGTCCGCGACCACATCATCTGGTCTGGACCACATTCAGCTGGTCTGAGACCACTCATCTGGTGCTGACCACTTCATCTGGTCCGGACCACATTTCATTTCGGCGTCGGACCACTTCAATCTGGTCCGGACCAGCCTTTCATCTTGGTCCGGACCACATCATCTGGTCCTGGACCACTCATCTGGTCCGGAACCAACTTAAATCTGGTCCGCGGACCCAACATCATCTGGTCCTGGACCACTTCATCGGGTCCGGAACCACTTCATCTGGTCCGAACCACATCATCTGGTCTGACCCACTTCATCTGGTCCGGACCACATCATCTGGTCTGGACCACATCATCTGGTCCGGACCACATCATCTGGTCCGGACCACATCATCTGGTCTGGACCACTTCATCACACTTACTTTCCTCCCCAGTACAGCTTCGTTGTGATCACCAGACTGGAACGTCTGAGAGAAGGGGGAGGGGAGAGGAGAGAGAGAGAAGGGGGAGGGGAGAAGAGAGAGGAGGAGATGAAGGGGGAGGGGAGGGAGAGAGAGCGAGAATGAAGGGGAGGGGAGAGAGAGAGGAGAGAGATGAGCAAGGGGAGGGGAGAGAGCAGAAGGGGGAGGGAGAGAGAGAAGGGGGAGGGTGAGGAGAGAGAAGGGAGGGAGAAGAGAAGGGGAGGGGAGAGAGAGAGGAGGAGATGTAAGGGGGGGAGAGAGGATAGAGGAGGGAGATGAAGGGGAGAGGGAAGAGGAAGAGGAGGAGATGGAAGGGGGAGGGGAGAGGATGAGAGGAGGAGATGAAGGGTGAGGGAGAGGAGAGAGGAGAGAGAGAGGAAGGGGGAGGGGAGAGGAGATGAGGAGAGATGAAGGGGGAGGGGAGAGGAGAGAGGAGGAGATGAAGGGGGAGGGGAGAGGAGAGAGGAGGAGATGAAGGGGGAGGAGAAGGGCAAAAGAGAGAAGGAGAGAGGAAGGGAGAGGAGAAGAGGGGAAAGACAAGAGGGGAGGAGGAGGAGGAGAGAGAAGGAGAGAAGAGAGAGGAGGAGAGAGAAGGAGAGAGGAGAAGAGGAGGGGAGAGGAGGAGGGGAAGAGGAGAGGAGGAGATAGGAAGAGGGAGGAGGAGGAGGAGGAGAGAGGAAGAGGAGAGAGGAGGAGAGGAAGGCATTAGCAGTCACTTGCAGCCCTCAACTCAGAACTGACAGAGTGATGAAGCTTTTCCACACACACACACAAATACAAACACACACACACACAAATACAAACACACACACACACAAATACAAACACACACACACACATAGATACACACACTGTACACACACACACACACTGTACACACAACAGATATTACCTCCAACATTTCTTCTTTATGATGTTGCCCAGAATGACCTCAGCCCTGCAAACATAGAAGCGCATCCATTGTTGTCCAGCTAATCCTGTGTGTGTGTGTGTGTGTGTACAGTGTGTACAGTGAGTGTGTGTGTGTGTGTACAGAGAGTGAGTGTGTGTGTACAGACTCACTTCCCTCCAGCGTAGACCTCAGCTGTGTCGAAGAGATTCACGCCGCTGTCATAGGCGATCGTCACGAGCTGTTCAGCTACCTGGGTGCACACGCGCACGCGCACACGCACACACACACACACACAAGGAAAGAGAGACTCAGCGTGAGAGAGAGAGACACATACTCACACACAGACACATACACGTGTGTGTGTGAGACTGGGGTGAAGTGAAGTGACGTATTGTCAAGTATGGTTACCCATACTTGAAATTTACCTCTGCATTTAACCCATCCAAGTGCACACACAGTAGTGAGTAGTGGGCAACTGCACGCACACACAGTGAACATACACCCAGAGCAGTGGGCAGCTATTGCTCCAGCGCCCGGGGAGCAATTGGGGGTTCGGTGCCTTGCTCAAGGGCACCTCAGTCATGGTATCGAAGGCAGAGAGAGTGCTGTTTATTCACAATCCCCACTTTCAATTCCTGCCGGTGTGAGAATCGAACCAGCAACTTGAAGGTTACAAGCCCGACTCCCTAACCATTAGGCCACGACTTCCCCCTGTGTGTGTGAGACTGGGGTGTGTATGTGTGCGTGTGTGAGACTGAGGTGTGTGCGCGTGCATGTGTGAGACTGGGGTGTGTGTGTGTGTGTGTGTGTGAGACTGGGGTGTGTGTGTGAGGCTGGGGTGTCTGTGTGTGTGTGAGACTGGGGTGTGTGTGTGTGTGCGTGAGACTGGGGTGTGTGTGTGAGTGTGTGTGAGACTGAGGTGTGTGTATGTGTGAGTGTGTGTGTATGTGTGAGTGTGTATGTGTGTGAGTGAGTGTGTGTGTGTGTGTGTCTGTGTGTGTGTGTGTCCATGCCAACCTCATCTTGATTCTTGCAGACTGAGGTTCATATATCATCAGCCTGAATTGTTCCCAGATTCAATTTCCTTTCATGGCGTGCTTTATTGCAACGGGGCTTTAAGTGAATTTGCAATCTCTGTGTGTGTGTATGTGTGTGTTGGTGTGTGTCTGTGTTTGTCTATGTGTGTGTCGGTGTGTGTGTGTGTGTGTGTGTGCATGCGTCTGTTTGTGTGTCTGGCTGTGAATGTTTGAGTGTGAGTCTGAGTGTGTGTGTGTGCGCGCGCACGTGTGTCTGTGTGTGTTTGTGTGTGTCTGTGTGGGTTTGTGTGTGTGTGTGTGTGTGTCTGTGTGTGTGTGTCTGTGTGTGTCGGTGTGTGTTTGTGTGTGTTTGTGTGTGTGTGTCTGTGTGTGTCGGTGTGTGTTTGTGTTTGTGTGTGTGTGTGAGCTTCCTAATCCAATCTCCTTTGGGGACCAGT
>BROE01000005.1:2605763-2615763 GCA_036571765.1 Plecoglossus altivelis | reverse complement strand
GACTTTGGCACAGTGTGAACAGACTTGTCTCACCTCCTCACCTCTCCTGTCTCCCCTCCTCACCTAAACTTTTTCTCCCCTTCTCACCTCCTGTCTCACCTCCTGTCTCACCTCCTGCCTCACCTCCTGTCTCACCCCCTCACCTCTCCTTTCTCCCCTCCTCACCTAACCTTTCTCCCCTTCTCACCTCCTGTCTCACCTCCTCACCTCCTGTCTCACCCCCTCACCTCCTGTCTCACCCCCTCAACTCTCCTGTCTCACCTCCTCATCTCTCCTGTCTCCCCTCCTCACCTTCTCTCCCCTCCTCACCTCTCCTGTCTCACACCCTCACCTCTCCTGTCTCACCTCCTCACTTCACCTGTCTGACCCCACAGAGCCTTTCACAAGACGAGGAAGCCAGGAGAGGCACAAGATCTCTATGACGTCATCACTATGACGTCATCACTATGACGTCATCACTATGCCATCATCACTACGACGTCATCACTACGACGTCATCACTATGACGTCATCACTATGATGTCATCACTATGACGTCATCGGGAACTCTGACGACATCACTCTGTCTGCGGTGGATGTTGTGGACTCGACTCAGGGGTTGGATTAAGCCTCACTACCACAGGCGGTGTCAGGGATTACTTCTGATTCCACCTGCAACCAGAGAAGACGTCTGACACACCAGAACGGTCAACCTTTCATCTGGTTGACCTGCGAACCTGAGGAGAGCTCAGACCAATCAGGCGACAGGGAAAGAGCGTGCTCAGTTCAGCTTTCAGATGCTCTGATACATCATCATCTTCTAAAGGGCTCGCTTAAATAGGACAGACAGGCCTCCTGGTAATATACCTTTCAGTCTGGTGAAGTTTCACTCCTGATGATGCCAGACTTTTAACGGAACAAGGAGTTCTAAAAAACACCAACCCTGCTTTCTCAAGTTCCCAGCTTCAGAACCGTGGCCTCCGTTCTCCGGAGCCGCCCCGTCGAATGTAGGGCAGGAGGCGAGAACACGCTGAGTCAGACCTGGCTGCCCCTGGGGCGATTAATGATGATGTCATAGCTTTCCCCCAGCTCCTGGCGTGACGGATGATGCCACCGGGCTGCTCTGTTTTCCGGGGACAGACAGAGGCGGGGCCAAGGGCCACAGGGGGACCAGCCACACACACTGGGGCCCTCTGCTGTGGTGAGTGAGCCTGTTCATCTCCTGTCCCGTTACATCTGCAAGGGCCCCAAGTCTCAACAGACAGAGCTGCCTGTCGTCTGAATGAGCGCACAGCAGAGATGGGTTGGAGAGACGTTCAAGATCAGAATTCGGTTTGTTGGCGTTGCGTAACGGCTTTGCGCTCACTTTCATAGACACGATCCAACAATTCTTTCCAGTCTGTTTGGTAAAATAATTAATTTGCCCTTTTAATTGGCTTGGAAATGAAATGTCTCCCTCCTGAGTTTGTGCTGAGATGAACTAACGGGAGACAAAGGCACAAAGAGGGAACAGTGGATGGATGGATGGATGAATGAATCAATGAACGGATGGATGAATGAATGGATGAATGGATGGATTGGTAGAATGGCCAAAGGAGATTTCAGAAAAATGAGATGGAGAGCTGGACAGGACCAACAGCAGAATCAATCGACTCCTTCATTCAAATGTAAACTGGGAGTCGTTTCTATTCATGAGATGTCTTTCAATATACACAGACCCTCCCACAGACAAACACAGCCACTCTCACACACTCCCACCCAAGCTGTACTGAAATATTCATAGCTATCATCTCTCTTCGTTCTCCTTCCTAAATATCTCAAACCTTGCTGCCCGTATCCAGTAAAAAGGCATTTATCTCCCACGTAACGTCGTCTTCACCGGCCCACTGTCTGATAGTGTTGGCTGCTCATAATATCAGTGTTACCCTCTGTCTCCCTCATCTTCCTATCTGTCTGGTCTCTCACACACAGTCTCTCTCTCTCTCTGTCTCTCTCATCTCTCTCATCATCGCTCTCTCTCATCTTCTATCTCTCTGCCTCATCATCTTTCTCTCTCTGCCTTATTATCTCTCTCTTTGCCTTATCATCTCTCTCTTTGCCTTATCATCTCTCCATGTCTCTCTCATCTTCTCTTTGCCTCACACACGCTCTCTCTCATCATCCCTCTCATTTCTCTCTCATCATCTCTATCTCTCTCATCTTCTCCCTCTCTTTGCCTCACACACACACACTCTCTCTCTCTTTCTCTCTCTCGCTCTCTCTTTCTCTCATCATCTCTCTCTCTTTGCCTCACTGTCTCTTTTTATCTCTCTCATCTCTCTAACCCTCTCATCATCTCACTCTTTGCCTCTCTCTCACTCTGCCTCTGTTCCCCTCCCTGATGGACTCTCTCATTTATTCTACCAACCCATCTCACCGCATTTCAGTTCTGTAATTCACACTCTAGAGAATCCCCTTACTAACCATCGCCTCCCTGCCACTTACCCACAATCCTCTCATGTCCGCTGTTGCATCGCATCGACACACAACCATCCATCACGTTCATTAAACTGGACTGAAAAGACCGCAGCACGTCTAACTGAAACCTAGGTTACCAATCTCAAGGATCATCTAATTATGCTGTGGGAGTGGAGAGTCCCTTCCAGAACAATCTATGGACAAGCCATTTGTACTCTGTGGGTTGTTAATTAATTTCCCTCTCTTTAATTAGTTGTGCAGTGCTTACAATCCACAGCAGAGTATGTCTCGGTGAAGAGTGTGTGAGTGTGTTTAGATTGAAGAGTGTGTGAGGTGTGGGCGTGTGTGAAGCGAGTGTGTGACAACACACAAGAGGTCCAACTCTATCTGTCTCTCGCTCTCTCCCTCCATACTTATTGGTCTCTCTCTCCCTCTATCTCTCCCACTCTCTCTTTCTCTCTCCCTCTTTCTCTCTCTCTCCCTCTATCTATCCCTCCTTCTCTCTCCCTCTATCTCTCTATCTCTCCCTCTCTCGTTCTCTCTTTCCTTCTTTCCCTCTCTCTCTATCTCTCCCTCTCTCTCTCCCTCTTTCTCTCCCTCTGTCTCTCTCCCCCTCTCTATTTCTGTGTTTTCAGAGCAGGTCAGGACCACTTTCATCAGCGTAGTAGTACATGTGCATGTATGTGTTGTACTGAGTTAAGAAACCATCCCTAATGGGGATGGATCGTGTACTGTGTGAAGCTTAACCGTGTGTTTCTGGAGGCTAATGTTATCCCTGGCAGGGATACAGCTCAGTCAAAATGATGCTCCCAAGAGCCACAAGAAATGGGATTCTATTTATCCTCGTTTTATGATTTCGCCAATTTCACAATCACACACTCTAAAGTGATTGTGGAGGTGGGTTACATGGGCCGCTGCCTCAGAAGCCTGTGTGTGTGTGTGTGTGTGTGTGTGTGTGTGTGTGAGAGAGAGAGAGAGAGAGAGAGAGAGAGTGTGTGTGTGAGTGAGTGTGTGTGTGTGTGTGTGTGTGTGAGAGAGAGAGTGTGTGTGTGAGTGAGTGTGTGTGTGTGTGCGTGTGTGAGTGTGTGTGTGTGTGTGTGTGAGAGAGAGTGTGTGAGTGAGTGTGTGTGTGTGTGTAAGAGATAGAGTGTGTGTGTGAGAGAAAGAGAGAGAGAGAGTGTATGTCTGTGTGTGAGAGAGTGTGTGAGTGTGTGTAAGAGATAGAGTGTGTGTTTGTGTGAGAGTGTGTGTATGTGTGTGTGAGAGAGAGAATATGTGTGTGAGTGTGTGTAAGTGTGTGTATGTGAGTCTGTGTGTGTGTGAGAGTGTGTGTTTGAGAGTGTGTGAGTGTGAGTGTGTGACAGTGTGTGCGAGTGTGTGTGAGTGTGTGTAAGTGTGTGTGTGTGAGTGTGCACCTTAACACCCATACCTGTGGGCTTATTTAGGAAAACATTCTCCAAACACCTTGCATGGTTGCCATGGCAAGAAGCAGACACGCAGCAGGAGGATACAGACAGACCATAATATGCGCATGACACTTCAGAATCCAAACCTCCGAATCTGCATTTCCACTGAAAGACTCCTGAGTGCAAAGCAAGCTGCAGTTCCAGCTCTTCAGATGCCATGGGGCAAACTGGAGAGAATCCCTTTCACTCACACTTCCACTCTTACTTTCTTTCTCCCTTTCTCTCTCTCTCTCCCTTTTCCCCTCTCCTCTCTCCCTTCCCCCCTCTCTCTCTCCCTCTTTCCCTCTCTCTCTCTCCCTTCCCCCCCTTCTCTCTCCCTCTCTCCCTCTCTCTCTCTCTCTCTCTCTCTCTCCCTCTTCCCCCCCCTCTCTCTCTCTCCCCCTTTGTGTTTCTCCCTGGCATGTGACTGACACTGTTTGTGTGGTCGCCACGGTGACGCCTCAGGTCAGTGTTCAGTTGCGGCCTGTGCAGTTTCAGCCCCCCTCTGCCCAGCAGCCTTTTGGTTGTCACGGCAGCCGTGGCAACAAGGAGCGGGTAAAGGTCACGATCTCGTTCATCCACACTTGAAGGTCAGGACGTCTCTACATCTCTACACCCCAAGCGTGTCTCTCACAAACCATTTCATTATTTTTGCATTTTCCGAAACGTTTCTTGTGGCAGTATGGCTTCTTAATGGAAAATATAATCTCTGTGGATTCAACTAAGTGCCTGAGCTCCAACGCAAAATCAATTTCGTTTCTATTATCTGGGAAGGAGCCAAGACATTTTAAACGAGCCCAGACCATCCACCTGCAGCTTCTCCATAGAGGATCATTAAGCTCTTGGCTGAACAATGCGCTCATCGGCTGAGACAGTCTGATAGAGGGCCGGCTGTGTGTAAAACAATGGCCAACTATTCTGAGGTGGACCTGACGGCTGTAGGAACAAGAAGGTGGAAGATATGGTTATTTTATCGACCTAAACTGTTTACTAATGTCCTTTAAGAATAATTCTTTTGTGTGGAGCTTACTTAAGTCTTGAATGTTGTTCAGACTTGAATACAGGGCTTTGCTTGAACGCTTTTAGATGAGTGTAAAGTTATAAATGTCCTTCTTTTTAATCAATGCAATACCTCTAAAGTCTGCCTGTTCACCCTACCCCAAAATGCGCGCAGGCACATTTTAACGAGCGTGTGCTTCATTTACGGAGAGGAATCAATGTACCCTGACTGGGGGGGGCAAGAGCATGCACTCCTGCCTCATTTATCTCAGTCCATCTGGATCTGCCACCAGAGGTAGAAGCCAAGAGGCAAAACAAACACACACAAACAGAAAGTCCCTTGATTATACACACACACACCTACATTCTTTCTCTTTATCTCTATCTCTCTCTCTCTTTCTTTTCTCTCTCTCTCTCTGTCTTTCTTTTCTCTCTCTCTCTCTCTCTCTCTGTCTCTCTCTCTCTCTCTCTCTGTCTCTGTCTCTGTCTCTCTTTCTCTCACACACACACACACACACACACACAAACACACAGACTCAATCACAGAAAAACAAGACAATACAAGCTGACCAATAAAAATACGACAATTATTTCATAAAATGTTGCTAGTGTCCCATTCTGCATGCTGGTAACGGTACCTGATGGTCAGTCTGTTATTCTGTCTGCATGTCTGTCCGTGTGTGGAGAGGGTGGAGGATGGAGTGACTGCAAGATCAGAGTGAAAGAAGGAGAGAGAGAGGGAGAGAGGGAGTAAGAGAGAGGGAGAGAGAGAGGGAGTAAGAGAGAGGGAGAGAGAGAGAGGGAAAGGGAGAGAGAGAGAGATAGAGGGAGTAAGAGAGAGAGGGACAAAGAGGGGGAGAGAGGGTGAGAGAGAGGAAGAGAGAGAGGGAGCGAGAGAGTGTGTGTGAGAGAGAGGAATTAAGAGAGAGGGAGAGAGAGAGGGAGAGAGAGAGAGAGGGAGAGAGAGAGAGAGAGAGAGAGGGAGAGAGAGAAAAAGAGAGAGATAGAGGGTTAGGAAGAGCAGCCATGGAGAGAAGGATGAGAGGGAATTGAGATAATGAGCAAGTGGAGGAGAGAGAGAATCTGAAAAGAGTAGAGGAGTGGGGGCAGAGGGGGAACGTGATGCGAGACAGCCCAGAATGTTCTCCCCTTGTGCTCCTGTCGGCACCTTGGAGAGGTTCCTGAAGGAGGAACCATGCAGACCATCAAACATCCACATCCCTCCCTTCCTTTCATCGCCCCCCTCCTCATGCCTCTCACCCCGGCCACCGTCTTCATCCATGTATGTATAAAGCTTTCAACTATCTGCCCATCACTACTTGAACCATCCTACTAGCAGCACCATGGACAGCTCTCCAAACTAACTTTGACATTCTGACATCCCATCTTCCCATGAAACACCCAGTATATATGAGTGTGTGTGTGAGCGTGTGTGTGTGTGTGTGTGTGTGTATGATAATCCAGCAAAGCAAAAGTATAAAACTCCACTAACACCAACGCAGTATATCACAATGGCTAACTGGCTGGCTGGCTGGCTGACTGGATGACTGGCTGGCTGGCTGACTAGCTGCCTGGCTGGCTGACTGGCTTTTTGGCGTTAAGTAGTCCCTTGAGGACTGAGTTGCTTGCTCACAAAACACTGGCAGCCTAAACATACTTTGAGTATATAACTAAAACACACAGTGGACACACATACACATTTCCTCACATACTGTACAAACACGCACACACTCCTAAAAATACACACATGCTGTCTCACTCACTGACTCTCTGGCACGCACGCACACACACACACACACACACACACACTCACTCACAGACAGAGTTGCGTAAGTTGTGGTGAAGGCTGTAGGCAGGGAGAGATGCAGAGAGTGCAGAGACTGCAGACAGATTGAGAGCACAGCCGTTACACAAGATCTGCTGACTGTGGTGTTCTCTGGTCCTCATTAAAAGCTACAAATGAGCGAGACAGGGAGAGTGAGAGAAGGGACGAAGGAGAGGAAAGAGAGAAGGAGGAGAGAAAGGGGGACAGTGAGAGGGAGGGAGGGACAGAGATGGAGAAAGGGAGGGAGAGAACAAGAGAGAGAACAAGAGAGAGAGGGGGAGATGGATAGAAGGAGAGAGGAAATAGAGAGAGAGAGAGGAGGTGCATGTTGTGGTGGAGGTGCAGGTTGTGATGGAGGTGCAGGTTGTGATGGGGGTGCAGGTTGTGATGAGGTGCAGGTTGTGATGGGGGTGCAGGTTGTGATGAGGTGCAGGTTGTGATGAGGTGCAGGTTGTGATGGGGGTGCTGGTTGTGATGGGGTGCAGGTTGTGATGGGGGTGCAGGTTGTGATGAGGTGCTGGTTGTGATGAGGTGCAGGTCGTAATGGGGGTGCAGAGTTTTGTTTTCATATATTTGCGTGGACAGAGGAAAGAAACAGTCATACACACAGGTACATACACACAGGTACATACACACAGGTGCATACACACAGGTACATACACACAGGTACATACACACAGGTGCATACACACAGGTGCATACACACAGGTGCATACACACAGGTGCATACACACAGGTACATACACACAGGTACATACACACAGGTACATACACAACACACAGGTACATATACACACAGGTGCATACACAAGGTACATACACCAACAGGTACATACACACAGGTACCAACACACAGGTGCTACACACAGGTAAACATACACACAGGTGCATACACACAGGTGCATACACACAGGTACATGACACACAGGTACATACATCACAGGTACATACACACAGGTGCATATACACACAGGGTACATACACACAGGTACATACACACTGCAATACACACAAGGGTGCATACACACAGGTGCAGGTCAAACAGGTGCATACACACAGGTGCATACACACACAGGTACACAAACAAGTAGACACATGCACAAACACGCACAAACACAAACACAAACAAAAGCCGCTCTCTGGCTCTCTCTCTACCTCTCTACCTCACACACACACACACTGGTGCATACACACAGGTACATACACACAGGTACATACACACACGTGCATACCCACAGGTGCATACACACAGGTGCATACACACAGGTGCATACACACTTACACTGATACACACACACAAACAAACAAAAACACACACACACACAGGTGCATACACACAGGTACATACACAGGTACATACACACACAAACAAACAAAAACACACACACAGGTACATACACACAGGTACACAAACACAACACAGCCACACACACAAACAAATACACAAACACAAACACACAAAAACACACAAACACACAGGCATATGCACACAGGTGCATACACACAGGTGCATACACACAGGTGCATACACACAGGTGCATACACACAGGTACATACACACATGCACACAGGTGCACACTAAATACACACAGGTGCACAGTCAATACACACAGGTACATACACACATTGTTGTACACACAAACACATGTATAAACACACACAGGTACATACACAAACAGCAACATAAATTGATGACCATGCCAAGACACGAAAAGATGCATATATGACGACTGTTTAGGTTGACGATTGAGGTTCGATTCAGTTTACTCATGTGTGAGGAAGGAAGCAGTGTGCCAGCAAGCAGCAGGGGGTTAGAATGAGGAGGCGCAGGGCAAGAGAGGGATCGATACAAGAAAAGTCGTAGGATGGATTTTCTTTGAATTACGGTTTAATGAACCTCTTAAGACAGGTTCACTCTATCACGCACACGCGCATGCACGCACACACACGCATACACACACACACGCACGCACACATGCACGCACGCACACGCACGCACACTTACACACACACACACATACACACGCATGCACGCACACGCATTCTTACACACACACATACACACACGCGCACACACACACAAAATCCCCATGAAACTGAGGTGCAACATAAGAATGGTCTTGTTGTAGGTGAGGGAGGTGAGGGAGAGGACGGAGAGGAGGGATGGAAGAGAGGACGAAGAGGAGAGGATGGGAGGTGAGGGAGAGGAGGGGAGGTGAGGGAGAGGAGAGGAGGGGAGGTGAGGGAGAGGAGAGGAGAGGAGGAGAGAGGAGCAAGAGGAGAGAGAGAGAGGAGAGGGGAGGGGAGAGAGGAGCAAGAGGAGAGAGAGGGAGGAGGGAGAGGAGAAGAGAGGCACCCAGTTTGCCAGTTGTGACCACACAGTGAACCAAGAGCAAGAGTATAGAGGTGGAGAGCAGCCAAGCGTTTGAGAGAAGCTGCAGGAGAGCGATAGGCTGACGTCCAGGATTCAGCAACACGCTGACACACTTCCTCTCATCATCTCATCTGGATGTGTGTGTGGATACGTGTGTGTGTGTGTGGACAAGTGTGTGTGTGTGTGTGTGTGTGGACACGAGTGTGTGTGTGTGTGTTGACACGTGTGTGTGTGTGTGTGGACACGAGTGTGTGTGTGTGTTGACACGTGTGTGTGTTGACGCGTGTGTGTGTGTGTGTGTGTGTTGACACGTGTGTGTGTGGACACAAGTGTGTGTGTCAATGCAGCTGTGTCAGAGCTTGCCTTGCTGCGTTCAACTCCGAGGTGAATCCGTTTGTTAGTGTGACCTTATTCAGCTCGAGCCACCGCACACGGCACCGCCACCACACACTGCCGGCACGCCAAGGTTTGCCTGCGTGCCTGGGTTTGTTCGTGTGCGTGACAGAGCGAGCGTCAACCTGCGAGGCGCGAGTGCGTTTGTCGATGCGAACATCCTCTCAAACGAATGAGATGAGCAAACAACATCATCCATTATTCACACAGTTCCATGGCGATGACACCTCGTCGGCATCTTTACTGGTTTCCAAGGAAACCACCTGGCGACCTTGCAAACTGCCAGGCTTTCAGTCATACAAGAAACATCCGGAAAGTCTATGTACTGTAAGCAGCAAGAGTTTCCCTGGATACCAGAAGAGCCAGGTGTGTGTGTGTGTGTGTATGTGTGTGTGTGTGTGTGAGAGAGAGAGAGAGAGAGAGAGAGAGAGGGAGAGAGAGAGAGAGAGAAAGGGAGAGAGAGAGAGAGAGAGAGAGAGAGAGAGAGAGAGAGAGAGAGAGAGAGAGGGAGAAAGGGAGAGAGATAGA
>BROE01000005.1:2578807-2600159 GCA_036571765.1 Plecoglossus altivelis | reverse complement strand
CTACTGTCTCTCTCTCTACTGTCTCTCTCTCTACTGTCTCTCTCACTACTGTCTCTCTCACTACTGTCTCTCTCTCTACTGTCTCTCTCTCTACTGTCTCTCTCACTACTGTCTCTCTCACTACTGTCTCACATGCTGTCGTCAGCTCACTGAGGAGGTGTACTGTATATAATGAATATAGAGAGAGAGAGAGAGACAGAGAGAGAGAGACAGACTGAGACAGAGAGAGAGACACAGAGAGAAAGACAGAGAGAGACAGAGAGAGAAAGACAGAGAGAGAGAAGGAGAGACAGAGAGAGGGAGAGACAGAGAGAGAGACAGAGAGAGAGACAGAGAGAGAGACAGAGACAGACAGACAAACAGAGATAGAGAGAGAGGGATAGGGAGACATAGAGAGACAGAGAGAATGACAGAGAGAGAGACAGAGAGACAGAGACAGAGAGAGACAGAGAGAGAGAGAAGGAGAGACAGAGAGAGGGAGAGACAGAGAGAGAGACAGACAGACAGAGATAGAGAGAGAGGGATAGGGAGACATAGAAAGAGGGAGAGAAAGAGAGAAGAGAACCAAATGATCAAACTCAAATCCTAATTCAGGTCTTCTTCTGTTCAGGGTACGTTCACTCATTGACACAATCAGTTCCAGTTGTTTGGTTGATTGTTTGTGTGTTACGAGGGAGAACCAGATTGTGGAATTTTGAAGACTGTCTGAGATGTTGTATTAATCCTCAGTTTGTAGTCCTTAATCTTGCTTGTGGTATTTTAATAAATAAAGCTCGATCTTTTGCACCTTTGCGACTTTTACAGTGTCTTTCTGAAGAAATTCATGTAAAATACCGATCATTTAAGGTTAAAAAAAACCCTGAAAGAAAACTGCATTACCCAGAAGACTGTTCTTCCAGTTCCCACCAAGTCCCAGCAGCCATTAGTCTCAATCACCCAGTCTGTCACTCTCTATCCTCAGGGCTTACAACTCACAAGCCTGTAGAGGTCCCTTAAACGGTCCCAGGAAACACTTCTGTCCTTACTGTTGCATCATGGGTATCGTAGTTCACACCTCGGTTCAGCTGACAAGAGAGCGTGAGGGGGGGGGGGGGGGGGGTCACAATGATAAGAAGTGACAGGTTTTCCTCAGAGACTTCCAGACCACCAGTGGTCAACATTACTGAAGCCACAGAAGAAGAACAGAAGAGCCACCGGCTGGCCCCTGTCACGCTCCATGGACCTCAGTTTCATCTCCTTCCATTTGAACGACACCCAGGCGACAGCGACCGGTGAGCCTGAATGGCGGCACGTATCCAGGAGGAATGGATCTGAGGGTGTCTTGGCATTGGGAGAAGGGAGAAACTGTAGCTAACGCTAATCTTTGGACATAACAACATGATCTCCAACGCTCTGATGCAACAAAACTGGCCTGAGCGTCTAAGTTATGTCAAGAATGTGCTTGTTAGTAACAGGTTATGAAGAGGACTACTTGACAGAATTTGGTCTTTGTACCAAAAGTGTACATGCTGTATACTGGGACCTGTAAATATTTATCCAACATGGCCTTTTTGATACGTTACACGATTCCCAAATATAATTTCTACGTTGCAGGGCCTAGGACACAGGGTATTGTGCATGTCGCCATGGAAACGAGCTGTAACAGTGTTGGCGAGGACTGTTGGTGTCTGGAACGTCGGCAGGTGACGAGCTTGTAGAGATTAACACCATCTAGGGTGTGTCTTGTTCTACAGCCTGTCACCTCTGTGTGTGTGTGTCAGTGTGTGTGTCAGTGTGTGTGTGGGTGTCAGTCTGTGTGTGTGTGTGTGTGTGTGTGTGTCAGTGTGTGTGTGTGTGTGTGTGTGTCAGTCTGTGTGTGCATGTGTGTGTGCCAGTGTGTGTGTGTGTGTGTGGCACCTGCTAAATGGTACCCCCCACTACCCTCTCTAATGTACTACAGTAAATAACAGTTTGAACTTACAAGTTCACACACACACACACACACACACACACACACACACACACACACACAGAGACACACACACACACACACACACACAGACACACACACACACACACACAGACAAGCTAGTTTTGAGACACTTGTCGCCAGACTTTTAATAGCGTCGTTCCGTCACCCCTTCTAGAGACGTCATCCTGACTTCATCCAGGCTTCATCCTCTCCCCCAGTCTTTTCTATCTTGGCCCTGTCTTCATCTGTCCCTCCTCCTCTTCCTCCACAACCTTCTCTTCCTGTCTCACCCTTCACACCCAACCTTCTCTTTCCTGGTTCCTCCTCCTTCACCCCACCTCCTCCTGCTCATCCCTTCACCCCACCTTCTCTCCTCTCCTCATCCTCCCCCCTTTTCATCTCCTCTCCTCATCCCCTCACCTCTCTTTCTGTCCTCACGCCATCGCCCCTCCTTCTCTCCTGTCCTCATCCCCTCACCCCACCTTCTCTCCTCTCCTCATCCCTTCACCCCACCTTCTCTCCTTCTCACTCCTCCTTCAACCCACTTCTCTCTCTCCTCATCCCTTCCCCCCACCTTCTCTCCTCTCCGTGCATCCCTTCACCGCCACCTTCCTCTCCTTCTCCTCAAATCCCTTTCACCCCACCTCTCTCCTCTCCTCATCCCTTCCCCCACCTTCTCTCCTGTCCTCATCCCTTCACCCCACCTTCTCTCCTCTCCTCATCCCTTCACCCCACCTTCTCTCCTCTCCTCATCCCTTCACCCCACCTTCTCTCCTCTCCTCATCCCTTCACCCCACCTTCTCTCCTGTCCTCATCCCTTCACCCCACCTTCTCCTGCCTCTCCTCATCGCCTCCTCACCTTCTCTGCCTGTCCCTCATCCCTTCACCCCACCTTCTCTCCTGTCCTCATCCCTTCACCCCACCTTCTCTCCTCATCCCTTCACCCCTCCTCTCCTCATCCCCTCACCTCTCTTTCTCTCCTCACGCCATCGCCCCTCCTTCTCTCCTGTCCTCATCCCTCACCCTCCTCTCTCCTCTCCTCATCCTCACCCACCTTTCTCCTCTCCTCATCCCTTCACCCCACCTTCTCTCCTCTCCTCATCCTTCACCCACCTTCTCTCCCTCTCCTCATCCTTCCCCCCACTTCTCATCCTCTCCTCATCCCCTCACCATCCCTCCATTCTCTCCTGTCCTTCAATCCCCTCACCCCTCCCTTCTCTCCTGTCCTCATCCCCTCACCCCTCCTTCTCTCCTCATCCCTTTACCCCTCCTTCTCTCCTGTCCTCATCCCCTCACCCCTCCTTCTCTCCTGTCCTCATCCCCTCACCCCTCCTTCTCTCCTGTCCTCATCCCCTCACCCCTCCTTCTCTCCTCAGCTCTTTTCTCTCTCTCTATGAGTCAGAGGGTCAGAACGCTCTAGGCTGTCATGCAGAAAAAAGCTCTTAGTAACAGCTAACCCTGTGTGTGTGTGTGTGTGTGTGTGTGTGTGTGTGTGTGTGTGTGTGTGTGTGTGTGCAGAGACACTGCGACAAAGTGAGTGTGCACAGAAATCTTCTTCTTGACAGTCTGCTGATTCTAACGCTGCACACATTCTTCAGGGATTTCATTGATTTATAGTATTTATTCTGATTGAAGCCTAGCCCCTCTCTCCCTACTCCCTCCCTCCCTCCTACCTCCTCTCTCCCTCCCTCACTACCCCCTCTCTTCCTCATGTCCTCCCTCCCTCCCTCCCACCCCTCTCTCCCCCATTCCTCCCCTCCTCCCCCCTCTCTCCCCCTACTCCTCCCTCCCTCCCTACCCCATTCTCTCCCCCTACTCCCTCCCTCCCTCCCTACCCACTCACTCCCCCATTTCCTCCTCCCTACCCCTCTCTCCCCTACTCCCTCTCTCCCCTACTCCCTCTCTCCTCCTACTCCCTCTCTCCCCTACTCCCTCTCTCCCCTACTCCCCTCCCTCCCTCCCTCCCTACCCCCTCTGCTCCCCCTACTATCCTCCCCCTGCCGCCTCTTCCGCCCTACTCCCTCCCTCCCTACGCCCTCTCTCCCCCTACTCCCTCCCTCCCTCCATACCCCCTCTCTCCCCCTATCCCTCCCCCCATCCCCTCCACCCACCCACCCTACGCCCTCGATCTCCTAATCCGGACTGGCATATTTTCCTAAAACACCTTTGACCTTTGAACAATCAAGTCTCCTATTCCTGAAATACTGAATGATTTCCTATACACTGATACCCACTGTTAGCAATAGACTCCTATTCCTGAAATACTGAATGATTTCCTATATACACTGATACCCACTGTTAGCAATAGACTCCTATTCCTGAAATACTGAATGATTTCCTATATACACTGATACCCACTGTTAGCAATAGACTCCTATTCCTGAAATACTGAATGATTTCCAATATACACTGAGACCCACAGACAGCTATAGAAACGTTGTAACATCAATTGATTGATCGATTCTAATCAACAGCATTACTGATTGAACTGCAGATGAGTTGTCGCCACAGTGACGGTCTGCCCGAAGTCAAATAAATCCATCCAATCACTATCCTGTCTTGTCAGTAGGCGGAGCCTCCACACCCAATCAGCATCACTCCTCCATCTGCCCGCCTCTGTCAAGCTAAATGAATCCAGATCTATGAATCACAGCCAAGTCACATTTCATTCATTAAAGATTCGCCTCGATTCGCTTCGATTCAAGAGATTCGCTTCATGAAAGGGCGTTTCCTTTATTGACCTGAGCAAGTGAGTTGTGTGTGTGAAAGTAGTCACACACACGCTGGAAAATCCATACATTTCTACAAGTCGCAAAGGACACATGATGCAAGTGTGTGTGTGCACGTGTGTGTCTGCCACGTGTGTGTGCACATTTGTGTGTGAACATGTGTGTGAGCACGTCTGTTCGCATGAGTGTGTGCACATGTGTGTGTGTGTGTGCATGTGTGTGTGTGCACGTGTGTGTGCACATGTGTGTGTGCATGAGTGTGTGTGTGCATGTGTGTGTGTGCACGTGTGTGTGTGCACGTGTGTTTGCACATGTGTGTGTGCATGTGTGTGTGCCCGCCTGTACAGCCAATCATAAACAAGCACAGGTACATCTGAGCACATGCAGCAAGTCAGGATTGGCGACTTCCTTCTCGTCCTGCGTGCGTCAGCAATGTGACACATCTCCTGTACCTCCAACGACGACAACACCTGAACACTGTACCCCGTCTACAGCAGCATCGCCCAGACAGCAGGATGAACACCGGCACAACGTCATGACAACAGGAAGCCTAGCGGCGGCCATGTTGGCTCGGCTACAACCTTCCCCTCTGTCGTGACAACCCCTACCCAGAATTCTCCGGGGTATCCGCTTCTCAGATGCCACCAACTGTCATCTCCTTCATTCTCCCATACTGCACCGCCTGAACAGATGGTAGCCAACCAGCCGAGAGAGAGACGGAGGGGGGGGGGGGCAGAGAGAGAGAGGGGGAGAGGGAGGGGCAGAAGGGGGAGGAAAGGGGGAGGGGGTAGAAACAGAGAGAGAGGGGGAGAGGGGGGGGTTGGGGGAAAGGGGAAAAACAGAGGGAATAAGAGAGGAGATAGAAAAAGAGAGACAGAAAGAAAAGAGAGCGGTAGAGAGAGAGAGACCAGTAGAGAGAGACGAGAGCAGTAAAGAGAGAGAGATGAGAGCAGTAGAGAGAGAAAGAGAGAGAGAGAGCAGTAGAGAGAGAGAGACCAATAGAGAGAGAGAGAGAGAGAGAGAGAGAGAGAGAGAGAGCAGTAGAGAGAGAGAGAGCAGTAGAGAGAGACAGAGAGAGAGAGAGACAGAGGCAGGGAGTCGTCTCCTGCTCTGCCTCTCTGTCTTCATAACACAATGCAGTGGTGACTGATGCACACAGACAGTGAGACCAGTCCAGCGTCCAGGACAGTAACCCAAGCCTGCCTCATTATTACCTGCCCAACACATTGCTGCCTACTGCACTTTTAATGCACCTGTGCTGGAACACAACAGAGGAACAGGAGAACACGTGTGCACTGGGGGGCAGGAGGAGTCTAGCATGTGTGTGTGTGTGTGCTTGTGTGTGTGTGTATGTTTGTGTGTGTGCTTGTTTGTGCATGTGTGTGTGTGTGTTTATAGATGTGTGTGTATATAGGTGTGTGTGTACTTGTGTATGTGCGTGTGTATATGTAGGTGTGCGTGTGTATAGATGTGTGTGCTTGTGTGTGTGTGTGTGTGTGTGTATAAGTGTATGTGCTTGTTTGTACATGTGTGTGTATATATATAGTAGGTAAGCTTGCAAATTGAATATTTCCTCTGGCTTTCCTCCCATGTCATTTAGCATGATGTGTTGGTGTTCAATGACACACAAACACACACCACACACACACACACACTCACACTCACACTCACACACACTCAGACACGCACACACTCACACACACACCCACCCACACACACACACACACACACACACACACTTACACCATCATGGCCCAATGACAGCAGCCAGCACGGATTTCTGACAGCCTTCGGACCATTTCAGCACTAAGCACTACGATACAATCAAGTGTGTGTGTGTGTGTGTGTGAGAGAGGGTGTGTGTGAGTGTGTGTGTGAGTGTGTATGTGTCTGAGAGTGTGTGTGTGTGTGTGTGTGTGAGAGGGTGTGTGTGAGTGTGTATGTGTCTGAGAGTGTGTGTGTGTGTTTGAGTGTGTGTGGCTGAGAGTGTGTGTGTGAGTGTGTGTGAGTGTGTGTGTGTGTGTGTGTGAGAGGGTGTGTGTGAGAGTGTGTGTGTATGTGAGTGCATGAGTGTGTGTGTGTGAGTGTGTGTGCGTGAGTGTGTGTGTGAGTGTGTGTGTGCGTAAGTGTGTATGCGTGAGTGTGTGTGTGTGTGCGTGTGTGCGTGAGTGTGTGTGCGTCAATACTGAGCTCAACTCAGATCGTCTGTTCCCAGACGTGATGTTGAACACGCTTCCAACATACGAAGTGCAGGCGTGTTTAATCGCACGCTATCTTAGTCTCGTGTCGTCCTGACAACCAGCTGTGATCTACCAACGCACCTTTCATCACACGTTCCAACGTTCACGTGGGAAAAACGTTTGGAAATCATGTCCAAAATGCCAGGTTTGTTGCAGAGGCATCGAACATGGTTATTTATGAGCCTCATTTATGGATGGTCACAGTAAGCATCTGCTAACTGTAACTTCATTTCAGGTGTATGTCCATGCATGAGTGTATATCATTTAGTGACTAAACATGCCATACATTCGATTTAAATAAAAAGACAGGTTTCCACAATGCCAGGTAATGTGTAGTAAGGTACTGTCTGGTAATGTAATGTCTAGAAAGGTAATGTCTGATAAGGTAATGTCTGATAAGGTAATGTCTGGTAATGTAATGCCAGGTAATGAAATGCTGAGATGTGATTTTAATCCCAGTCAGAGCTTCAACTTCAGTGCAAGTGTGTGTGTGTGTGTGTGTGTGTGTGTGTGTGTCTGTGTGTGTGTGTGTGTGTCCTCTCTCCTCACCTTGAAACAAAGGGACAGCAGACAGCACGAATGAGCTCTTTACCCTGACACACACACACACACACACATACACACACAGACACACACACATACACACACATACACACACATACACACACACACACACACACATACACACACACATGCACACACACATACACACACAGACACACACACAGACAGACACACACCCCACAGACACACACACACACACATAGACACACATACAGACATACACACACACACAGACACACACACACACAAACTGTACGTACTCTGCAGATGAACACACACACACAGACATACATACACACAGACACACACACACACACAAACTGTACTTACTCTGTAGATGAACAAACACACACATGCAGTCAAAGGCTATGACAGGTGCACAAATACATACACATATATACACTCGCACACACACAGACACACACATACACACACACACACACACACACACACACACACACACAGGGACACTGAGACAGTAGACAAATAGAATGCCTGATAGTTGTATTGCCTCCTACATGAGGGAGAGACAGAGGGAAGGATAGTTTAAAGGAGAGATCAAAGCAGATGCTGTGGAAGTACTTCAGCAACACAAACACACACCTCCTCATCTCCGCACACACCTCCTCCCCCCCCTCCACACACACACACACCTCCTCCCCTCTCCCTCCACACACACACACCTCCTCCCCTCTCCCTCCACACACACACCTGTACTTCATCCCAGTGTGTTTGCCGGTGGACTCCTTCAGAGAGATGTGGTTCCGTGGCGTGAACGACCCGAAGCTCCGAGCGATGATGGCGACCGTCCTGAACTTGGCGCGGGCGGCGTTGACCACGTTGGGGCTGGAGGCGCTCTGCTTACTGTGGTCACCATTCCCCCTCTTCAGGTTGTGGTCGGTGCACGCTATAGACACCTGCATGGTGTGAGCGGGATGGAAGGAGCCCCTGGGGGAGGATGGAGGAGCTGCAGAGCGGACTGGAGGTGGTTCAGGTGAAGGGTTAGAGCACCTGGTTCCACAGGGTGGTCAGTCACCTGTCCTGTCTTCACTTTGTCGGCTCGAAATCCTTCTTTGACGCTTCCAGAATTCTTTTTGAAAGAAAAAGAAAAACTGGGAAAAAAAAATCACGAGGAAGGTTTTCTACGTTGAGATGTAGAAGAAGGATTCCGGAAATCTCCGGTGTTCCGTTTCCAGCTGTTGTTTTACTCAGAGGACAAACAGATGCAAAAAAAAGGTCCGAAAACGGAAGAAAACAGAAAACCAAACGTCTTGTTCAGTTGGACAGAGAGACACAGAGTCCCCGTGTCCTGTTGTGGGCTTGTCCTCTGAAGCAGAATATCTGACTGTCCTCCGCAACACACGCCGGAATGTTGAGCAGAATTCTAAAGAAGCTGGAGAGATTCCAGAGGGAGGAGAGAGAGGAATCTGGTCAGACTCTCTGCACCCTCCTTCAGTCAAGGAAGAGAGAGAGAGACAGAGAGAGAGGAGGGGATAGGGTCAGAGGAGGAGTGAGGAGGAGGAGGAGGAGGAGGAACTGGTACTCAGTGCCGGACACTGCGCTCTGTCATACCTCTGACATCAGCACTTATTCCTTCACCGCTCCGCTGAGCTCCTCCGCTTTTCATCTTTTCTTCTTTTTTTTTCCTCTTCTCTTTCTTCTTTTATTGCTCTCTCTTTCTCCCTGGCTCTTCCTCGTTCACTTGCTCCAGCCCAGCGATGTTAATGCGTGTCTCTAATGTGCATCTGTCCCAGATTCAGTCTCTTTCTCCCTCTCTCCCTCTCTCTCCCGCTCTCCTCAGTGTTCTGTTGTTCTCCGGTGTGTGTCTCCGGTTCTCATTTCTTTAGTTCTGTCGTTCTCAGTAGAGCAGCTTCGTCTCCTCCGGTTCTCCTTCGGGGAAGTGAGTGACATGCTGCAGAGTACAGCACAGTGCTCCCGCTCTCTCTCTCTCTCTCTCTCTCTCTCCCGCTCTCTCTCTCTCTCTCTCTCCTGTCTCTCTCTCTCTCCCGCTCTCTCTCTCTCTCTCCTGTCACTCTCTCTCTCTTTCTCTCTCTCTCTCTCTCGCTTTCTCTCGCTCTCTCTCGTTCGTCTTTCTCTCGCTTGCTCGCCCACCCTCTCTCTCTCGCTCCCTCTCTCTCTGTCTCTTTCCCCTCCCCTCGTCCTCTCTCTCACCCCCTTTGCTCTCTCCCCCCTCTCCCTCGCTCTTTTTCTCTCGCTCCCTTTCTCTTTCTGTATCTCAATCCCTTTTTTGTTCTTTGTCGTCGTCTCTCCCCTTCACTGCTTCTTTCACTGGTCACCATCTCTAATTCATCGACATGGTCTCTCAACCTCTCTCTCGCCCTCTCTCTTTCTAGTACTACTTCACGGTATAAAGTGCAGTACTTGATTAATCAGCAGCAAGGTACAACACAAATAACCCGACACGCACACACAAAGATAAGCTGACATGTACAATAACCTGCACAAAGTGTTTGTGTGCGTGTGTGCGAGGGTGAAGAAGGGAGGAATAGAGTGAATTGTGTTCCAGTTCCAGAGCACCTCACTAACTTAAAAAACACGACACGTTAAGTAGCTGTTGATGGTGAGTGTACTGAACATGTCACTCAGGTGCAGGGAAGGTGGAGTCAGTGGGCATGTCATGTGTGTGATGGAGTGTATAGTGTGTGATTTGTGTGTATGTGTGTTTTGCTTGTGTATGTGTGCAGTGCATGTGTTGGTGTCCAGCTCTTACAGTCTGTCGAGGCCATAAAGGTGCTAACGCGTGTGTATGTGTGTGTGGTGTGTGTGTGGTGTGTGTGTGTGCATGTGTGTTAGTGTGTGTGTGTGTGGTGTGTGTGTGTGTCTGTGTGTGCACATGTGTTAGTGTGTGTGTGTGTTTGTTTGTGTGTAAATGTCAGCATTGCAGTACGGGAGTGTTTGGTTCAAACACGAAGCCAGCCACTGGTAACTGCCCCTCCCCCTCCCTCCCTCCCTCCTTCCTTCCCTCCCTCCCTCCTTCCTTCCTTCCTTCCTTCCTTCCTTCCTTCCTTCCTTCCTTCCCTCCCTCCCTCCCTCCCTCCCTTCCTCCCCAACCCCAGCAAAATATCAAGCCCTCTCAGTCTCATGTAGACAACACAGCAGCACATCTCTCCTGGGAAGCAGCATCAAAAGCTCTCTCATGTAAACACACAGTCTACATCCTGGAACATTTAGCAGTTTGCTCAACCCTTTCTGGGCCAATAGGAAACAATGCCACACTCGCGGCCCCCTAGTGGTGAACATGCGGAGGCTGGGGATGTGGTGCCAGTGTTAATAGATGATGGTTGAACAGCAAGACTATGTGTGAGGATGTTCAGATGTGGACTTCAAGAGATGGCAGTGTGTCTGGGTGTGCGTGTGCGTGCGTGTGTGTGTGTGTGTGTGTGTGAGAGAGAGAGAGAGAGTGAGAGTGAGAGAGAGAGAGAGAGAGAGAGAGAGAGTAGACCTCCAACATGTTCTAATTATGAAGCAACAGCCCTCATCATCAATGCCTACTCTGGGATTTATCATTTTCTTGCCAATCATCCCTCCATCCCTCCACCCCTCCATCTATCCACCTCTCCATCCCTCCACCCCTCCATCTATCCACCCCTCCATCGTATCATCTTCATTCAGATTCAAAACACCTTCAGTGAGCACCGTGCAATAACAGTTTAGGTTCATGTCATAAGTCTATATGTGTGTGTGTGCGCGTATGTGCGCGTGCACACGCGCGTGTGTGTGTGTGTGTGTGTGTGTGTGTGTGTGTGTGTGTGTGTGTGTGTGTGTGTGTGTGTGTCCTGGAGAGAGACCAAGGAGGTGAGTGGGGGTGGTGTCAGTGCTAATGACTATGAGTAGTAAAAGCACCTGGTTACTGACCCGAGAAATCCACACAGGGACTGGTGTCACATTCTCCTCAGGCACTGGAGAGCACAGACACACGTATGTACATGCACACACACACGTATGTACATGCACACACACACACACACGTATGTACATGTACATGCACACACACACACGCACGCAGGTACATGTACACGCACACACACACACGCACGCAGGTACATGTACACACACACACACACACACACACACCCGCATGTACATGCACACACACGCGCGCGCGCATGTACATGCACAAATGCACACATGCACACATGCACACATGCACACATGCACACATGCACACATGCACACATGCACACATGCACACGCATGCGCACACTCACATGCAAACACATTCTTGTTCTCTTCAGTCTCTGCATCACCTGTATTCATACTGTCTCACACACACACACACACACACACACACACACACACACACACACACATACTCACACAGTCTCTCGTGGGTAATCAATCCCACACACTAATGAAACTGGCATTTCTCTACAGTCCACACCTAATCGATCAAGTCCCTTTGCATCGAAGCAAAGCTGATTCCAAACCAATTCCACAGTTAGAACTGTGCTCCTGTCGAACTCCCCTGCTACTGACCCCCCTGTCACATGCTAAGATGAGAAGGAGGGAGGGCTGGGGTGGGGTGGGGTGGGAGAGGAGGGGTGTTGGGGGGGTAGAAGGGGGTGAGTTATTGCCACAGATACCCTCCCTCCTCCTGGGAGAATTGGGTGGTGGCACACACACACACACACACACACACTCACACACACACACATATTTCCATAAGAAACTCTCTACACAGTCAAATTTGGGCCGCGGAGTAAAAAACTAAGAGGGCCACAAATCAACGATGATTGATACAATCACCTTTACTTTATGAGCGGTTTGATTTAACAGCCAGAGTGCTTTTTCTCTCTCCTTATCTCTCTCCCCCTTCCCCCTCTATCTCATTCCCCCTCTCTCCTTCTCCTTCTCTCTCTCCCTCATCCCCTCCCTCCCTTTCCCTCTCATCCTCCCTCTCCCTTTCTCTCACCCTCTCTCTCTCCTTCTCTCTGTCCCTCTGTCCCTCCATCTCTCTCCCTCTCCTTCTCTCTCTCCCTCACCCCCTCCCTCCCTTTCCCTCTCACCCTCCCTCTCCCTTTCTCTCACCCTCTCTCTCTCCCCCTCCCTCTCTCCCTCTCTCCCCCTCCCTCCCTCCCTTTCCCTCTCACCCTCCCTCTCCCTCTCTCTCTCCCTCCCTCTCTCTCTCTCTCTCTCTCTCTCTCGCTCTCTCCCTGTCTCCCCCTCCCTCCCTCCCTCCCTCCCTCACTGACAGAAAATAAGAAGCTGCTCACCAAGATAATAGGAAGTAGAGCAGAAGATGAGAGAGACCGCTCTACCGCTGATAGAGCAGGCGGTGCGCTGCTGGAAGCATGTTTACATGATGTCAAGTGACAGCCAGCTGATGACATCAACACAGGAAGTGAAGGACCGTGTTTGATGAGACAGGAAGCGAAGATCGATCACCAAATGTACTTCCTGTCATAAATCCCTCGAATTCTGATGGTTTTTTATTGTGAAATGAACACTATCCTGGCTTGTATCCTGTCTCTGACAACATGTCTTCCCTCTCTTCCAAACAGCTGCCCCGAGGGGCCCTGGGGTGCTCAGGCAGCTGAGTCACGTGTTTACCATCACTGTGGACTGTGCCAGAGGTGGGCACCACTGGTGCCCCTAGCCTTCCACAAGCGTGCGCTGCCGCTGTTGTTGCTGTGTTGTTCTGTGTGTGTGCGTGTGGTAGTGAAAGAGGGTGTAGTGTTGTTTGGAGGGTAAGGGGGGTGTGTGAGACACGAGAGAGGGAAGAGAAGCAGACTGATCCGTGCAGATGAGCGAGAGAAGAGAAGGCTGATGTGGTGGGGTGCGGCATGAGTGGCTGTGTGTGTGTGGAGTGTGTAAGTGTGTGTGTGTTTGTGGTTGTGTGTGTGGGTGTGGGGGGTGTGGGTGCTGTGGGTGTGGGTGCGGAGGGAGAGTGTGCGTGTGTATGTGTGGCATGGTCTGTTAAGTCGGTGTGCGCACGCTCGAGTGTTTTCGTTGGGTCGTCACGTCGACATGGGCGGTGCTTAGTGATACCGCACGCAGGACAAAATTCGTGTGTTGTGGGGGCCGGCAAAGGGGCCTCGGCGTGTTGCATGGCGGTGTGTCGTGTTGCATGTTTGCTGTTTACACCTTGCATGGCTTAACACTTCCAAAAGCTCTTGTCAGCGAACAACGCACACTGTAGGTAAATACACCACGTAGGCAAACCCACACACTGTAGGTAACTGACTGCACACACTGTGGGGGTAAACACCACCACTCTTGCTAGGTAAGACACAACACTGTAGGTGCAAGAACAACCACACACTGTAGGGGATAACTCTACAACTAAGCAGCCTACGATAAACACAGCACCGTAGATAAAACACACACGAGATAAAATACACACAACTATGCCGTAGATAAACACACACTTGTAGGTGAAACACACACTTAGATAGAACACACCACTTATCAAAACACACACTGTAGAAATAAACACACACCGTAGAGTAAACACACACTGGAGATAAACACACACCGAGATAAACACACCACTGTAGCCGTAAACAACACACTGTAGGCTAAAACCACCACACTGTAGGGTAAACACACCACTGTAGATAAACCACACACTGCTTAGATAAACCCACCAGCACCCGAATTAGATAAACCACACCACTCGCTAAGCGTAAACATCTAAACCTCACCACCTGTACACCCATAACCTCACAAAACACTACTTCTCGGTAAGAACACAATCACTGTAAAGTTGCAGGTAAACACAACACTTAGTAGAGAAATGAAACTACGAGCACTGTAGTATATATACGAGCACTACAGCTGACTCTTACTGATAAAATAACACACCACTGATAGATAAATCACACCTACACGTTCTCAGGTAAACACCACACTGTAAGATAAAACAACGTACTACTAGTAGATAAAACAGCACCACTGTCCTAACGGTAAAGCCAGACCATGCAGACTGTAGGTAAACACCACAGCGTCGTGTAGCAAATAATCACCATCACTACACACTGTATGTTAGGTTAGATCATAACATGATCACTTTATCTTGTTTACCAGGTAGAAACCACCAACTAGACTACACAACGCCCACACACCAGAGAACTCCAATTATAACTGTGGCGAATGTCGCTCCCCGTTGGAAGACTCGTATATCCGATACTCCTCAACTCGTTCGCCTCGCTCGATAGAGCCTGCCAACCAGTTCAAACACTAAGCGCAGTCTAACGGATCTGCTTCTACCACTGACATCTACACACACACCACTTCTCTATGCTATCGTCTTAACCTCACCAATCAACTTCAACATACGAACCCTCACCTCAACCCATCCACACACCAACCACATAACAACAACACACCCATCAAAACTTGCTACATATACTTGTCACGGATGATCAAAAACACACACACACACACACACACACACTGTACCTATTTGGTCACGGATGATCAAAACACATTCACATACAAAGCAACACAAACACACACACACAAACACACACACACACAAACACACACACACACACACACACAAGGACACAGATATATATATATAAAGAGGTCAACTGGTGATATCTCCAAAAGGTCAGGAGGCACAGAGAAAATCTGAGCGTTGATGAGGCTGTTCTGGTCCATCAAGCCCACGAAAAGATCAGTACAATTTCACCTCTTGTCACTTCATAGGCTGGTACCTGTCAATCAAACCTGGTCACATGACAACCATGTCACATGACACAGCCTGAGGTACCGTCCAGTCACTGTAATTATCTCAAGGTTTTCCTGTGTTTGTCACTCTGTCAGAGGAAAATATTCATTTTGCACGATGTCGTAGACATCAACACAAGGTAAACACAGGAAAGCCTTTGAAAAAAACAAAATCTACAGTTTCCTCTTCTCGGTCTGAAGAAAATTCCAATGTCACAAGCAGACGATGTAACAGACCCAGGTGATGCAGCGAGTGAAACAGACGATGTAACAGACCCAGGTGATGCAGTGAGTGAAACAGACGATGTAACAGACCCAGGTGATGCAGTGAGTGAAACAGACGATGTAACAGACCCAGGTGATGCAGTGAGTGAAACAGACGATGTAACAGACCCAGCGAGTTTGACATTAACAAGTTTCCGATGACACATCGAGGTCTTCTTAATGACGCCTTGTACGTTACAGCTGTGAAACGTTCAGCAGATGGTTGTGAGCCGAGAAACGGCCCTGAGATGTTCCTCGTCACAGTTCACATAAGGGCCACGGCAGACCTGCCTTCACAGGCATGAGATGCTGCTCATCATCGCCACGGCAACCTTGATGCTGCTCCAACGAGCTGTTGTCCCTTGATGGAGTGAGGTGTCCTAACCGCTCGGAAAGTCCTTTGTGATGTCGGTGTGTGACACACAACATGTGGAGACCGATCAAACTGGATGGGATGTGTGCGTTCACACGCACGTTAGGACACACACACACACACACACACACACATTCACACACACACACACACACACACACACACATCCACTCCTGCAGTTTGTCTAATCCCTAAAGGATTATAAACCCTGTTAAAGGTATTTTAAGCGTTAGGGATTTGACAGCTAAACACAGTGTGATTGCTGATTTATACTACAAGGCAACAACTTCACTTAAGTACGGCAAACTAACTGTACTGGAACACACAGACATGCTGGCACACACACACACACAGATGTGCCGGTACACACATACACACACACATACACACACACGCACACACATACATACACACACACGCACACACATACACACACGCACACACATGCGCACACGCGCACACGCATACGCACACACATACACACAAGCACACGCACGCACGTGCACATGCACAGGCGTGCCGGTACACACACGCGGACACACACACACACACACACACACAGACGTGCCGGTACACACACACACACACACACACACACACAGATGTGCCGGTACACACACGCGGACACACACACACCTCATCGTCATCATCCAATCAGAGAACTTCAAATCTCACATCAAGGAGTCGACCCTCTCAACCTCCGCGCACGTCGCCGTGGTTACGCGAGGCCAAGGCTGGCGATGATGATAGACAAGCAGCGGTCCTGCCATCATCAGGAGAAGCTGCAGTTTAGACTCTCCCACCCTGCTCCTCAGGGACCCCCTGTCCTTCCACTGTCCAGACATCTCCCTGCCAAGTCGTTATCCAGCTCTGCTGAATCTTGCTAATGAGCTTTCAGTACAATCAGGTGTGTTGGAGCGGAGAAACATCTAGAACAGGCGTTGTGTGTCGTTAGGAATCTCTGTGGAAGCCTGATAACGACCCTTTCATTAGAATCAGGTGTGCTGAAGCAAGGAAACGTCTAAAACCTTCAGGACAGCCGCCCTCCAGGACCAGGGTTGGTCACCTCTGATCTAGAACAAGCGAGGTCCGGAGTGTCCCTCCAGGACCAGGGTTGGCCACCTCTGATCTAGAACAAGCGAGGTCCAGACTGGCCCTCGAGGACCAGGGTTGGACACCTCTGATCTAGAACAAGCGAGGTCCAGAGAGTCCCTCCAGGACCAGGGTTGGTCACCTCTGATCTAGAACAAGCGAGGGCCAGAGTGGCCCTCGAGGACCAGGGTTGGTCACCTCTGATCTAGAACAAGCGAGGTCCAGAGAGTCCCTCGAGGACCAGGGTTGGTCACCTCTGATCTAGAACAAGCAATGGCCAGTGTGTCCCTGAGGACCAGGGTTGGTCACCTCTGATCTAGATCAAGCGAGGTCCAGACTGTCCCTCCAGGACCAGGGTTGAGAAACCGGCGCTTTAGGACCATGAGTGTTGCCTGCCACCGTCCTGCATCCGGCCTGCGTGTCACGTTCACTCACAACACAGACGGAACATCAGAACATCCACGGAACCTCGGTTGCTTTGGCAACCTCGTGGAGGCGTTTGTGAGTGGTGGGGGTGGGGGGGGTGGGGGGAATAAGCCCAGGAATGAGGGTGGGGGTGGGGGTGGGGGTGGGGGGAATAAGCCCAGGAATAAGCCTAAAGTAGCGAGTGCCGAGATAGATTTCTTAAAGGACACACAAGCGTGTAAACACGCCCTGGCACCTTGTGACAGCCTGACCTTTTATCGCTCTTTCTCTTCCCACTCGCTGGAGACGTTGTTTCTAGCGAGTGGCGTCATTCAAATGATGAACTGGCGATGCTGTGGTCTGTCAACCCCCCTCTTGCTCACACACACATACCTCCCTCTCTCACAATCTTATTAATACTGTTATGATGTGGCCTTTACACCATATCTTCTCTGCTGAAACAATACCTGTGTGTGTGTGTGTGTGTGTGTGCGTGCGTGCGTGTGTGTGTGTGTGTGTGTGGGGGGGGGGGGGGTGCACGTCTAACTCATAAAGAGTGTGTGCCTGAATCTCACACTGTCATCATCCAGACTGTCATCATCCAGTCTGTCAACATCCAGTCTGTCATCATCCAGTCTGTCAACATACAGACTGTCATCATCCAGTCTGTCATCATCCAGTCTGTCATCATCCAGTCTGTCATCATACAGACTGTCATCATCCAGACTCTCCCATCCAGACTGTCATCATCCAGACTGTCATCATCCAGACTGTCATCATCCAGTCTGTCAACATCGAGACTGTCATCATCCAGTCTGTCATCATCCAGTCTGTCATCATCCAGTCTGTCAACATCCAGACTGTCATCATCCAGTCTGTCATCATCCAGTCTGTCAACAACCAGACTGTCATCATCCAGTCTGTCATCATCCAGACTGTCATCATCCAGACTGTCATCATCCAGACTGTCAACATCCAGACTGTCAACATCCAGACTGTCATCATCCAGTCTGTCATCATCCAGTCTGTCAACATACAGACTGTCATCATCCAGACTGTCATCATCCAGACTGTCAACATCCAGACTGTCATCATCCAAACTCTCCCATCCAGACTGTCATCATCCAGTCTGTCATCATCCAGACTGTCATCATCCAGACTGTCAACATCCAAACTCTCCCATCCAGACTGTCAACATCCAGACTGTCATCATCCAAACTTTCCCATCCAGACTGTCATCATCCAGACTGTCATTATCCAAACTGTCATCAGTCAGTCTGTCATCATCCAGACTGTCATCATCCAGACTGTCATCATCCAAACCCTCCCATCCAGACTGTCAACATCCAGTCTGTCAACATCCAGACTGTCAACATCCAGTCTGTCAACATCCAGTCTGTCAACATCCAGACTGTCAACATCCAAACTCTCCCATCCAGACTGTCATCATCCAAACTCTCCCATCCAGACTGTCATCATCCAGACTGTCATCATCCAAACTCTCCCATCCAGACTGTCATCATCCAGTCTGTCATCATCCAGACTGTCATCATCCAGACTGTCATCATCCAGACTGTCAACATCCAAACTCTCCCATCCAGACTGTCAACATCCAGACTGTCATCATCCAAACTTTCCCATCCAGACTGTCATCATCCAGACTGTCATTATCCAAACTGTCATCAGCCAGTCTGTCATCATCCAGACTGTCATCATCCAGACTGTCATCATCCAAACCCTCCCATCCAGACTGTCAACATCTAGTCTGTCATCATCCAGACTGTCATCGCCCAAAAGAACTGGACCAGTCACTCATCCAGACCATCATCCAGAGCGTAGACTGTGCTCAGTTCCAGCAATGTAGAGGAGAAAACAGCTACAGCACACACATACACACACCCACACACACACCCACACACAAACCCCCAAACACACACACACACACACACACACACACACACACACACTTGAACAAAACAACAACCACTGCCCAAGGAGAGAATTCATCTGTCAAAACTAAACAAACTCTGTAGAAACAACCTGGGGTGCCGTTCAGTCTACATGCACTCAAGTGTGTTGGTGTTCACTTTCTCTAATTGGATTATCAAGAACACCTGTGCCCAGTCTAATATCAGGATCACTGCTCTCATTTCATGCTCTAATTGTTTTTTAATTACTGGGAGAGGTGGGCGTGATAGCTACAAGACCATGATACCACTCTCTCTCTCTCTCTCTCTCTCTCTCACTCTCTCTCTCTCTCTCTCTCAACCTCTCTCTCTCTCACTCTCTTTCTCTCGCACAATGTCTTTCTCTTAGTCACTCTCTCTCCCTCTCCCTCACTCTCTCTCTCTCTCTCTCTCTCTCACCTCTCGCTCACTATCTCTCTCTCACTCCAGAGAGGAGGGAGGAAGGGAGGGAGGAGTGGAGAGATCTTCTGAGTGAGTGATGATGAGGAAGGAAGATGGAGCTTCTCATTTTAGTGTCCTGTATTAATGACATGCGTGTGTGTGCACGGTGTGCGTGTGTGTGTGCACGGTGTGCGTGTGTGCACGGTGTGTGTGTGTGTGCACGGTGTGTGTGTGTGTGTGCACGGTGTATGTGTGTGTGCACGGACTTCCCTTGCTCTAGTGGTTCCTCTGTGTGCAGTGCTGCTCATGATCTGCTCAACACCTGTCTGTTCATCATCTGTACACACACACACACACACACACACACACACACACACACACACACAGACACACACACACACACAGACACACACACAGACACACACACAGACACACACACATGTACGTTCGTGCCAGAGCATCTTTGCATGTGTGTGTGAGAAAGAACATTTGAGAGGAAATCTTGTAATGTGGAAATACAAGCTGTGGATGCAGCTCCTGACCATGGATGACTGCACCGAAACAGTCTCACTAGCCGACACACACACACACACACACACACACACACACACACACACACAGAAACATCACGGACCAAGACACATTTACACATACAGAAACTCACAAACACACACACACACACACACACACACATAAACACACTCATACTGGATGTTGCACCAAATAAAACACAGTCAATTAAACACACAATGCTTCCCTCTTAAACACCCCCCAGGCACATACACACATATATACACACCCTATATACACACACACATATACACACATACACACACACACCCATATACACACCAACCCTCCACACACACAACTTACCCCCAAGGACACACAGGTTCAGAAGTGCACATACACACACATCATTTACAAGTACACCTCAGAGACTGATTTTAGTTTCTTTTTAAACACACACACACGCACGCACACACACACACACACACACACACACACACACGCACGCACACACGCACGCACGCACGCACACACACACACACACACGCACACACACATACACACGCACACCACTACCTTGACACGCACACACACACACCACTACCTTGACACACACAGTACAGAATGTAAGTGTTCTTGTGCTGACTGAAGCAGAAGTTAACTTTCAGGGACCATCCATGGTGTCCAACTGCTATAAAGAGGTGAATAGATTATGATATAAAAAACTAAGCAGAGCTTTATTAAAGATGACTACTAAGGAGATGGAATCGATAGGTCGGCAGACAGCAAGGTGGGGGACAGAGAAAGAGCGAGAGAAAGAAGATGAGAGAGAAACGAAGGGGGAGAGAAAAGAGAGGTAAAATAAAGGAGAGAGAGAGAGAGAGAGACGAAAAGAGATCAAATAAGGGAGAGAGAAGAAGAGAGAAAGATAAAGGAGTAACAAGTCAAAGGAGAAAGTGGACACGAGATGGCTTGGAGCTAGATACAAAGCGAGGGGAAGAGAGGAAGAGGGAGCGGGGGAGGGGGGAGGGAGTATGGGGAGTAGGGGAGGGGGGGAGGGAGAGGGGACAGGGGAGAGGGGAGGGAGAGGGGGGAAGGGGGGAGGGAAGGGGAGAGGGGAGGAGAGGAAGGGGAGAGGGAGAGGGAGAGGGGGAGGGGAGGGGAGGGAGAGGGGAGGGGAA
>BROE01000005.1:2567739-2578151 GCA_036571765.1 Plecoglossus altivelis | reverse complement strand
AGGGGGGAGGGGAGAGGGGAGAGGGGGGAGGGGGAGAATCATTTGTGACGATGACAGCAGGACCAGGGCTCCCCCTTGTGGTGCAGTCTGTCTCTGTCTCTCTAACACTCCAACTCTAACTCTACCACTCTAACTCTGTCTCTCTGTCTCTCTGTCTCTCTGTCTCTCTGTCTCTCTGTCTCTCTGTCTCTCTGTCTCTCTGTCTCTCTGTCTCCCTGTCTCCCTGTCTCCCTGTCTCTCTGTCTCTCTGTCTGTCTGTCTGTCTGTCTGTCTGTCTGTCTGTCTGTCTCCCTGTCTGTCTGTCTGTCTCCCTGTCTGTCTCTCGCTCTCTCGCTCTCTCGCTGACTCGCTCTCTCTTGCTCACTCTGGCACACAGTTGAAGGAAGGCAGGTGAGGACATGGAGAAGGTTTAGGGAACAGTCAGCTCTTCTCCCTCTCTCTGGAAACTCTCCCCACGAACGCCACGCTACGCCATGCCTCCCCACGCCTCCCCACCCTCCTCTCCTCCTCTCGCCGCCTTCACCCTCCCCTCCTCTCCACCCCACCTCCTCTCCTCTCCACCCTCCTCCCACCTTGAGCTGAAGGGCAGTATATTTTACATATTTTGGTATTTTTTTCCCTCATAAAAATGACTGATGTCATCACACTGTAATTTTCTCATCAGTTTTGTTGTCTGTGAAGCTGGTCCTCACCTGCTATCAGGTCCCTGCCCCCCCCCTCCCCCGGTGGCTCTGAGCTGTCCCCAAGCGACCTCGGTGACACGCACAGTGGGGAGAGCCACTCTTAAGCAACTATTTATACCCTCTCATCAATATTCCAGCACACACACGCACACACACGCACACACATGCACGCACACACACACACACACACACCTGAGTGGACATGATCGAGGAGGAGAGGGGGGGTGGAGAAGGGAGGAAGGGGGTGGAGAGGAGAGGAGGTGGGGTGGAGAGGAGAGGAGGGTGAAGGCGAGGAGAGGGACAGTAATATTGTACGGTATAATGGATGCCTCTAATGACCAGGCACAAACACTGGACTGTTTATCTACCCAAACACACACACACAGACTGTGTGTGTGTGTGTGTGTGTGTGAAGGTGTATATTACCAGGAGACATTTCAGCCCCTTCTTTATTTATTGACTATCACAAAGACAGTCATGCCAAGAACACATTAGCACACGCAGGCATTGACTGACGGACAGCAGCACAGGTGTGTGAGGGGGTTCAGTGACACAATGATTGACGATCTCCTGAGAACCTGATCACTGCTACTGATGAACTAGTAATCACCCAAGACTTAGCTGTGTACAGCATTTATGGACCCACAACAACGCATCGACGGTTCTCAATCGATTCATTCTAGAACAGTCCGTCTTGGTATTCCGAGTCAGGATTCCAAGTAGCCGCTCTGATTAACGCTTCGTCGTCTCCACCCGAGTCCCTTGCCTTGACGGCCAAACAATAACTCCTGTCCCCCACTTCAAACCAATCCCTTTCCCCCTTTCATTACCCAGAATGCCGCTCTGCGCTCGCGTCCAGTGACAGTTGTTCAGGGTTCCAGCCTGGTGTGTCATGACAAGCCCTACAGGGGGCACTTTATGCTGAGCCCACAACAGAAGTACGATAAAACGAGCCGCTTCGACTGGACGAGAGGCCAAAGATGAACCACTCTAACCGTCAGTGCAAGGACACTGCAATGACTGTGTCAGGACTGTGTCAGGACTGTGCTAAGGACTGTGTCATGCACACACACACACGTACGTACGCACACACACGCACGCACGCGCACACTGTTCTGTGTGTTCCTGAGATGAACTCTCTCTCTCACACACAAACACACACACACACACACACAGACACACACAGACACACACAGACACACACACATACACACACATACACACATACACACTGCTCTGTGTGTTTCTGGCCAATTAAGTATTTACTCAGGACACCTGCTGCTTCTTGGTTAAATATTCACTCAGTTTCCGAGATAAATAAATGATGAGCATTTGGCGCGTTCACTGAGATTTGTGGATGCGTGTTTGTGTGATAACTCTGGAATTGAGCATGTGTGTCTGTGTGCGAGTGTTGGAGTGTGTGAGTGTGTGTGTGTGTGACAGTGTGTTTGTGTTGGAGTGTGATGGTGTGTGAGTGTGTGTGTGTGTGTGTGACAGTGTGTGTGTGTGTGTGATAGTGTGTGTGTTGGAGTGTGATGGTGAGTGTGTGTGTATGTGTAGGAGTGTGTATGTATGTGTTGGAGTGTGATGGTGTGTGTGTGTGTGTGACAGTGTGTGTGTGTGTGTGTGTGTGTGTGTGTGTGTGTGTGTGTGTGATGGTGAGTGAGTCTGTATGTGTTGTGTTGCTTGGCCCGTTTACACAGAGGTTGTTCTGCTCAGAGCGTCTCAAGTGCTCACAGGCTGCAGCTTCATTAAACTCAGATTAAGTACCCTCACCCACACACACACACACACACTCCTACACACCCACACACACCCACACACACACACACACACCTACACACACTCTCACATTTACATTCCTTTCCTCCACCAAGGCATTTGCGGCATTGATAAACAGATATAAATCAAATTGAGAGTCGGTAAAACTTGTCCTTAAATAGTCAAAAATGTGAAAGACATTAAATAGTTTGGCACCAGACTCCAGGCCAAATGTGTTGGGATTCAAACCCTTGCTCCACCTGGCTGACATGTCTGTGAACTGTTCAAATCCCCCCCAAGTTTAAATACATGAGATAAACACTCTCTTTGTTGGTTATTTTGTGGGAGAACTCAGTTCAACAAATCTCGTAAATGGTGATGATTTCGTTTGTGCCTCCTATCAGGTTTCGGTTCAGGTGCATGACTGTGGGGAAAGAGGTCTGTTACTCCACATGCTGTAGATTAGTATCATTCTTTTGCCTGAGTGCTAGGCAGTGTTAGTCACAGGGCATGGAGAGGCTACACAGCCCAGACCTGGAGGGTAGATATGAGGCACAGGAGAGGGGGAAAGGATGGAGAGAGGGAGAAGAAGAGGGAGAGGTATAAGGAAGGAGGGGGGAGAAGGAGAAGAGAGGGTGAGCGAGGGGAGGGAGAAGGAGAGAGAGGGGTGAGAGATAGGGAGGGAGAAGGAGAGAGAGGGGTGAGAGAGATGGAGAGGGAGGCAGAGGAAGAGAGAGAGGGGAGAGAAAGAGAGATGGAGAGAAAGCACGAGAAAGCAGGAGGGAGAGGATTGACAGAGAGGGGGGAGGGAAGGGAGGGAGGGGGGGAGGGGAGAGAGGGAGGGAGAGAGAGAGAGGAGAGAGAGGAGGGGAGAGGGAGAGAGGGAGAGAGAGAGAGGGTAGGAGAAGAGAGAGAGAGGGAGGGAGGGAGGAGGGGGGGGGGGGAGGAGGGAGGGAGGGGAGGGAGAGGCTACTGTGAGTTCTGCTGTTGGGGTTCCAGTGCAAAGAGGAGAGCGAGCAACTGCCAGGGTCACTGCCCTCCGACCTTCATCGTCACGCTGCCTGGGAAAGGTTACGATTTCATCAGTCAAATGGACTGACAACATTTCAAGCTAGCTGTCCTTACACACACCCCGCACAACACCCCGACACACACACCCAAAACACCCCAAACACACAAACCAGAACACACCCCCTGACACACCACACGACACACCACCCAACACACACCAAAACACAACGCCCAACACAACAAACCAAAACAACGCACACTCGAACACCACACCGACACCCATCAACCCAACACACACCAGAGAGGGAGGGAGGGAGGGAGGGAGGGAGGGAGGGAGAGGCTACGTGTAGAGTTCTGTTGGGGTTCACAGTGCAGAGAGAGAGCAACTGCCAGGGTCACTGCCTCCGACCTTCACGTCACGCTGCCTGGGAAAGGTTAACCGATTTCATCAGTCAAATGGACTGACAAACATTCAAGCTAGCTGTCCTTACACACACCCCGACACACACACCCCGACACACACACCCCAAACACACACCCCAAACACACACCAGAACACACACCCTGACACACACACCCCGACACACACACCCCAAACACACACCAGAACACACACGCCCCAAACACACACCAGAACACGCACACTCCGACACACACACCCCGACACACACACCCCAAACACACACCAGAACACACACACCCCAAACACACACCAGAACACACACCCTGACACGCACACCCCGACACACACACCTCAAACACACACCAGAACACACACCCTGACACGCACACCCCGACACACACACCCCAAACACACACCTGAACACACACTTTCCCCAAACACACACCTGAACACATACGCCCCAAACACACACCTGAACACACACACCTGAACACACACACCTGAACACACACATCCCAAACACACACACCTGAACACACACGCCCCAAACACACACCTGAACACACACGCCCCAAACACACACCTGAACACACACGCCCCAAACACACACACCTGAACACACACACCTGAACACACACACCTGAACACACACACCTGAACACACACACCTGAACACACACACCTGATACCCTCCACACAGCACCACCTTTGTCCTTCAGACTGTGCCTCCCTGAGGGATTGATCATGATCCCACTGTACAGCTAGATGAAAGCAAAGGTCGACTTGATGAGACCACAAGACAGATGGAATCCAAGCTTGGCTTTAGATTCCATTATAAACCACAGCGCAGGACAGCCTCTTGATCCTGCTTTAAGAAGTCAAACTGTAATTTAAAGAGAAGGAAGATTCTCTCGCTGAAGAGACACATAAAGAGAAAATGAGATAGCGGTATCACACAGAATGGTGTGTGTGAGTGTGTGTGCGTGTGTGGGTGTGTGTGTCTGTGTGTGTGTGCGTCTGTGTGTGTGTGTGTGTGTATGTGTATGTGTGTGTGTATGTGAGTGTGTGTGTGTGTGCCCTGGAGGTTCTAAGCCATAGATACACACTGACCTGGAAAAGGACATTGACAGCTGTTCTATTGGTTACCATGGCGATGGACTGCACAGCAAGCACCCCAGTCGAAGGACTCCCTCTCTCCAACACACACACACACACACAGATACACATACACACACACAGATACACATACACACACACAGATACACACACATATACACACACATACACACACACATACATATATACATACATACACACCCGCCCGCCCGCCCGCCCGCCCACCTACCACACACACACACACACACACACACACACACACACACACACACACACACACACACACACACACACACACACACACACACACACACGCACACACACACACACACACACACACATACATAAACAAGGTCCCAAAGTAGAATGCTCACGGCTCAACCCAGACTACCATCTCTCTCTCTCTCTCTTAGACTAGACTGACCAAAATCGGAAAAAACACGATCTCTACAACAATTCATATTCACTCGAGTTATGTGTTCCTGTATCCGTTCAAAACGTTTCCGTTTCATTTCCTCCATCTTTTTTGGATGAGATGATTATATGACAGGTGAACTCCACATTGTTTGACCCTCAGCATGCCCTGTTTAACGAAACAAACTCCCATCAACCGTAATCCACTTGTTTCGTGTTAGTGGGCCGCACGGCTGCCTCAGGTGGGTGGAGCAGAGATGGTGGGTAAGTAGCTGCAGTTTTAGCCCTGGAGAACCGACCAGCATCCCAGACGTTGTTCACACACCCACACTCCTGTAGGCAGAAGAGGCATGTCTGGTCCCATGAGAACCCACGCAGGAACCCTGAGACCAAGCTTCCTGCCTGAAACCTTTTCTACTGCCAGAGAACCGTTGGAGGTTCTAAAGAGAACCACAACGACACGCTAACACCGGTTTAACAACGAGAGGCTAAACGAGAGGTACGTCAAAGTCCGACACACGGTTCTTTACTCTGTACACGCATCTCTGGATGCAAACTGTGTGTCTACCGTACGTATCAATCAATCTGTGCGCTAATCAATACTTGCAGCTAAGGACGGACATGACCAGAGTGTGTGTGTCCTTCCAACAAGCTTTGGTGAAACTATAGTAGATCTATGTGCACGTTCCAAACAGCAGGAAAATGAACACAACTTTGATGCTGTTAGAAACCACCAAAGCCGGACAGATCTTAGTTCCTGTAAGGCACACAAGAGACCTACAAATCAACACCTGGCCTTGCAGTTGCCTACAATAGAATGCGATGTGAGTGTTTCAGTAACGATGAGCGCTCCCGTGAGCACAGAGCTACTCAGAACGCTCTCGATGAGGTCACGCTTTACTACCATGCTACTGTTTAGACCACCTGGCGGATTCACTAGTCCACCGTTATGCATTGTTCATCTGTGACACACACACACAGCCACACACACGTGCTCACACACATACATGCCAACATACCCACACACACACACTCACTCACGCACAGACACACACACACAGCCACACACACGTGCTCACGCACACACACATACCCAAATACCCACACACGCATGCTCGCACATACCCACACGCACAAACACACACACACTCACGCACACACACACTTGCACATACCTACACATACATACCCACATACCCACACACAAACTCTCGCACATACCCACGCACACACACACACACCCACACATACACACCCACCTACACACACACACACACACATACACACACCCACCTACACACACACGCACACACGCACACATCACCTGTAAGCCATGCCTGTCTGGTTCCTGACGGTCTCGTGGAGCGACAGCGAATGGGTATTCAGGAACTCCTCCAGGTGTTTCAGCTCTGAGGACGAGCTGGCTCTGTGATTGGTCCACAGCATGAGAGGGGTGGAGAACCGCGCTCCTGTGGAGCTCTGCCTGCTCACCTTACCCTGGCCCTGGGGCCCTCCCTGGGGCCCTGCCTGGCCCCCTCCCTGGCCCCCTGCCTGGCCCCCTCCCTGGCCCCCTCCCTGACCCCCTCCCTGACCCCGCGATGCCCCCTTCTGCTTGGGGTTAGGGATCTCCGAGCAGGTAGCCTTGTACAGGTACATCTCTCCACACGCTCCTGTGTGATGCTCCTTTCTCCTGCTTTCGTCTCGCCGGGCGTGTTTCTCTCACACGCGTGTGCGCACGCTGGAATCCAAGGAGGCCCCCAGCCGGCGGGTAGCGTGTAACATGATGTGTAGCATGACGTGTAGCATGACCGCTTCACTCGCGTTTGTTTGTTGTTGTTTTTCTTCTTCTATCTTCTGTTCTTAAATCTTCATAAGAGTGTATCTCTATCCTGCGCTTAGAAGAATCCCAAACAAGAACAGGCAGACCTCACAGCTATGGAGAACGTCAAGGTTCTTCTCCCAGGTTCCTCCATAGCTCTGTAGGACAGTCAACCACTGTAGACCCGTACTCCTCCATGGAATGACCAGTCATTGTCATGTCACTTATATCTGTCACATACGCCAACTGCCAACTGTACCGACACGCTCAAACTGGTCGCTGTCTCTCCCGGACTCTCTCTCTCTCACACACACACACAGTCTCTGTCACTTTTCTCACTGCTCAGAGAGTCTATCAGCTCACTTTGGTTTAGCTCTCTATCAAATGGCATGGGAATCTGGGACATTTTTCCCTCCCTCTCCCTCCCTCCCTCCTACTCCCCCTTTCCCCGCTTTCCACTCTCTCTCTCTCTCTCCCTCCCTCGCATGCTCTCTCTCTTTTTCGCTGAAACCCTTTGTCACACTGTATGTGGTTCCTTTCCCCTAGTGGCCTCCCTCTCTCTCTCTCTCTCTCTCTCTCTCTCTCTCTCCCTCTCTCTGCCCCTTCCCTCTCTCTCTCTCTCTCCCTCTCTCTGCCCCCTCTCTCTCTCCCTCCCTCTCTTTCTCTGTCTCTCTCTTACTCACTCTCTCTGTCTCACTCTCTCCCCCTGCTCCAAATCCCTTCCCTCTCCCACTCCTCCATCTCTCTTGATCCCCAGTAGATCCCCCATCTCTCTGCCCCCCCTCTCTGTCTACCTCTCTTTTTTTTCTTCATCTACTATCACTGAATACTTCCTCTCTCCCTCCTCTGCCCTTTTCTCATTCCCCTCTTTGTCTATGCACCCCCCTCCCACTCCCCTCCACTCCCCCTCCACTTCCCAAGCTCCACCCCTCTCTTCCCAAGCTCCACCCCTCTCTTCCCAAGCTCCACCCCCTCTTCCCAAGCTCCACCCCCTCTTCCCAAGCTCCACCCCTCTCTTCCCAGCCACCCCATCACATCGGCAGACAGTTTGCTGTGGCAGCTGGCAAAGCACCGGCCACAAGCACACAAACAAGAACGTGTGCACAACATGTTAGAACTCGCGCACGTGCGTACACACACAAGAAAGGTCAGTCATAACACACGTGTGTGTTGGAACACACACACACACACATGGCGGCAAGGTGCCAGGTTCCTTGACCTCTGACCTCTGGCAGTCTCGTGATGACATCATGTCTGCTCCCCCAGGGGTTTGTGGGAATGAGGAGGAATGCTACTCCTCCCATGTCTGGGATTCCAGTAGAATTCGAAACACGCAATGCAAACGCAGTACGAAAACACACAAACATACACATCACCAACACACACAGCACCAACACACACAGCACCAACACACACAGCACCAACACACACAGCACCAACACACACATCACCAACACACACAGCACCAACACACACATCACCGACACACACAGCACCGACACACACAGCACCAACACACACAGCACCAACACACACATCACCGACACACACATCACCGACACACACAGCACCAACACACACAGCACCAACACACACAGCACCAACACACACAGCACCAACACACACAGAACCAACACACACAGCACCAACACACACATCACCAACACACACAGCACCAACACACACAGCACCAACACACACAGCACCAACACACACAGCACCAACACACACATCACCAACACACACATCACCAACACACACAGCACCAACACACACAGCACCAACACACACATCACCAACACACACAGCACCAATACACACAGCACCAATACACACAGCACCAACACACACATCACCAACACACACATCACCAACACACACAGCACCAACACACACAGCACCAACACACACAGCACCAACACACACATCACCGACACACACAGCACCAACACACACATCACCGACACACACAGCACCAACACACACAGCACCAACACACACAGCACCAACACACACAGCACTAAAACACTGTCTCGCAGCTATATGCATGAACATAAATCTCACTCAGGTCACATGCTAGACGTCTAAGGCCAAATGTGAAAGTACACATTTTTATGACTTTTTATGAGTCCTTGTTCTGAACAGCACTCATGCCTCCTCAGTCACTCAGTCAGTCAGTCTCTGTTCGTGACTGCCTGGGAACAGACGTCTTTACCCCACTCAGGTGTGTGTCTACACTAGCAGACTGACCAGGTAAGGGTTTGACCTGATGCACACCAATCAAGCGTCGATCTAATCATCTGGCTAATTAATCTAATAGATTCATTTCATTTTCATGTCTCTCTAAAAAGTGTTATCATATACATCTGTATATTATATTGTACATATTATATACAGTACATAGTAACATATTGTCAGCTGTTCCGTGTCAAAAAAATGATTTCATTATTTTGCCTGAATAAGAAATTATTATTATTATTATTATTAAAGCCATTTCAAGTATTTCCTCTGGACAAATAAAACCAAGATGCCTGAACCGAGACCAGTTCCACCAAAGATGTTACCAAAACCTGCACCAGTTCCAGTAACGATCATAACAAACCAACCTCCACAACCACATCCTCCATATCCTCCCAAGAAGTAAACAGCAAACAAACAAACAAACAAACAAACAACATGTTCAATAACCCAGCTGAGGTAAGTAGCTCAAATACTGTCCTCAACATTCATCGCGTTCAAATTGTCGATCGAAGATCCTTTCAGTAAAGTCAGTTAGCTGTTACGCTCTCTCTGTCTCCCAACAGGTGACGTACAGGCTGGACATTACTCTGCAAGGTGGGGAGGAATACAACGTCTTAATGCTCATCTAAAACTACTGCCTTGTCAAACCATCTAAAACTACTGTGGACACTTGACAGAGGTGGTCTTTCCACCATACATGCCACCACACACACACACACGACCTACAACACCCACACCACACCCACACACAACACACCCACACCACCACACACATCCACACACACACCACACCACACACACAAGACCAGACCACACACCACACCACACACACACAGCAGATAAGGACAAACAGACACACCACACCAAACGCACAGATAACAATGACAACACCGGAGGTATCAGATAGACAAACTAACACCACACAGACAGCGATACACATCCCTACAACACAGCGACAGCACCT
>BROE01000005.1:2541556-2560719 GCA_036571765.1 Plecoglossus altivelis | reverse complement strand
AGGGCCATATTGGGCCTGCAATTTCACACAGTCGTCTGCTTGTCAACACCAACACACACATGCTCACTCACTCACACACACACACACACACACACACACACTCTCTCTCTCTCTTTGTATCTCACCTGTAGGGCATTCCTGTCTTGCGTGCTACAGAGTCCTCCCTCCCCAGCCCCAGGGTCTTTAGGTACCACACAGTCTCCATCTCTCGGACCATGGTCGCCTTGCGTCCCTGCGGCGCTCCCTGGGCAGCCCCCTGCTGGTTGGAGGTGGAACTGCGCCTGTCCTTGCCGTTATCCTGCGAGTTCCTGTGGGCTCGAGACCCACCGATGGAAGACACCGACTGTTTCCTGTGGGACACGGGCGGGAGAGGAGGTCCGCTGCTCCTCGCGGCGAGCATGGCTGCCGGGACCCCGGAGAGGAGAGGCGAGGAAAGGGAGGAGAGGAGGGGGGGAGGGAGAGGAGGGGAGAGGAGGGGAGAGGCGAGGAGGGAGAGGAGAGGGGAGAGGGGAGGAGATGGGAGGAAGGAGAGGAAGGGGAAGAGAGAAGGGAGAGGGAGGGGAGGAGAAGAGAGGAGAGGAAGGGAGAGAAGAGGGGAGGAGAGGAGAGGGCGGACGTGGTAGTAAGGAGGGGAGACGCGCAGGAGAGAGGAAGGGAGAGGAGAGGGGAGGAGGGGAGAGGAGAGGAGGGGAGAGAAGAGGAGAGGAGAGGAGGGGAGAGAAGAAGAGAGAGGAAAGGGGAGGAGAGGAGAGGAGACAAGAGGGGAGGAGAGGAGAGTACAAGAGAGAGAAAAGAGGAGGAGAGGAGTGGGAAGAAGAGTAAGGGAGAGGAGAGGGGAGGGGAGGAGGGGAGGATGAAAGGGCACTCAGGTACAGCCCCTCTACACGTTGACAGTCTATGGAGAGGTGGTCATGGCAACATCAGCGGTGGTTATGGATGAGCAGGTGGTTAAGAGGCTGATCTCTCCCCTGCTGGTTGTCTGGCTCCAGGCATGTCAGTCTCTCTGGCTGTGTCTCTCTTCCTGTCTTCACATGACAGAAGGAGCAGGACAAGCGGGTTTTGAGATGTGTATCTTCAGCTTTCTGGCTCTCTCTTGTTTTATCTCTTCTTCTCACTGTGTCTCTGTAAGTGTCTCTTTCTCCTGGTCCTCTCCTCTGTGTGTGTGTGTCTCAGTCCTCTCTATGTCTCTCTCCTAGTCCTCTTATCTCTCTGTGTCACTGTGTGTGTGTCTCTCTCTGTCTTTCTATGTCTGTCTCATAGTTCTCTCTCTCTCTGTGTGTCTCTCTCAGTCCTCTCCTCCTTTATATCCGTCTCATGTCCTTAGACTGAAACTGGATCCTGGTTTACTTATCTCGTCACTGGAGGAAGGAGTCAGGCATGCCAGGGTGTCACACACTTCCACACACTCACACAGACATGCACATTCACTCACACTCACATACACACTTACACACACTCACATACACACTCACACACTCATATACACACACAGTCACACACACACACTCACATACACACACACTCACACACAATCACACACACACACTCACACACACACACACACACACACACACATACACACTCACACACAATCACACACACTTACACACACACTCACATACACACTCATACACACACATGCACACTCACTCACACACACACATACACACTCACACACATACACAATCAAATACACACACACTCTCACACACACACACACACACACACACACACATACACGTACACACACTCACAGACACACACACACGCACGCATACACACACTCACACATACACACACTCACTCACTCACATACAGACTCACCACTTAAAACGCAAGCTACTTAGTACACACACAAAGACAAATCTTTTAAACACACACTCAGTGGCATTGTTCACAGAGAGACACTGAAGTGTGGCTGGGAACCCAACCAACCTATAAACTAAGACTATTTGAGGGACAAACCCTTAACTAAATAACTCAAGTCAGACACACAGCCACACAGCACACAGCAGACGTTATACACACGAATCACACACACAGCACACACAGACACACACACACAAGCACACACAAAAAACAACAAAGGCCGCTTACGTTAAGTCTCTCTGTTACTCCATGTTGACAGCTTGGTCGTGGTTGAGTCTTAACACATTCCACATGTCAGCAAGACAACGTTTTACGGTGGGAGGAATGAAGCCCCGTTCAACACTCAACGTTACCAAGCACGACACACCACGACAAGGACACGACACCACACAGCAGGAGCACACACACCAGTCTTACACACACACACCCCACACACGACAACACAACAGTCTACCACACACACCACCACACACACAGACAGAACAGACGGACAGACAGACAGAGCGAGACAGCACACACACACAGACAGCAGCAGACAGACAGACCAGACAGAGCAGACAGCACGACACACCACAACACACACACAGAGCAGGACACACAACAGCACGACACAGACAGACCAAACACACACACACAGACAGACAGACAGACAGACAGAACACACACAGACGAGAGCGAACACACACACACACAACCACACGGACACACACACACACCACCAGACAATAGCTTAACGCACACAGACATACAGACCGACAAGGTCCAGTCTCACGAAAATAACGACAAATCCTCATACAAACACAGACAATCATCACCACATACAGTTCCCTCACGCACACACAGAAAGACACATACATTCACACACACGTACAGGTTCAACCCCCCTACACACCCACCCAAGACATATATACAGAACAATCCACTCACTCACTCCTCACTCACTCACAGCTCCACGATCCACACACACAACACAACAACACACAACACACACACAACACACACGCACACACAACACACACACACACATTAACCAGAGGATGCCACGCAGGGCCATAGCAGTAGCCTTTGTTGGTTTTCCAGACTGCCTCTACAGCAGAACGGAGACAGAATCATTGCAGCCCATAATATGATGAGTGTAGCCATAAAGAACCAGCAAACAAAATGGAGCATTAAAACAGCCTGAGGGAGGACTTCAGAAAGATCCTATCCTGGCTTTTCCATCCAGGTAATTGCAGTCACTCCAAGCACAAAGTTTATGCATAGTGGTATGGACCATGGCATGGTAATAATTTAACACACTTTGTGTGTGTGTGTGTGTGTGTGTGTGTTAGTGCGTGTGTGTGTGTGCTTACGTGTGCATGCATGTGGGCAAGTATTCGTTTGTGTTTGTTTGCACGTGTGTGTTTATGGCTGTGCAGTATGTGTTGTGTGTGTGTTTTTACATTGCGTATGCGTTTTTGTGTGTTTGGTGTGCTTGAGTGTACATGTTTTTGCTGCATTTGCCACAGAACAAGGTCTGTAAATTTTCGCATTCGACTTTTTGAAGTCTTTAATATTCTCCCTGGAGTCAGTTTCCCTCTCCCAAGAACTTTATTTCTCGCTTGAATACACCAGGGGGGTGTGGGGTATGGAGGGATTGGTGGGGTGGAGGGTGGTGGGCAGGAGGGAGGGCGATGTTGGGGGTGGGTGGAATGTTGTGGGTGTCGTGAGGGGGGGGGGATGTGGGAGTGGTTGGAGGGGTGGTGGTGGGTGGGGGATTGGAGGGGTGTGTGGGAGGGGTGTGTGAGGTGTGTGATGTATGTGTGTGACGTGTGTGAGGTGTGTGATGTATGTGTGTGACGTGTGTGAGGTGTGTGATGTATGTGTGTGACGTGTGTGAGGTGTGTGATGTATGTGTGTGACGTGTGTGTGTGTGGGGAGTGGGGGGTGGGAGGGGGATGTGGGGGGGTTGGAGGGGTGTTCGTTGTGGCGATGGGGGGTGGGAGGGGGATGTGGGGGATGAAGGGGCTGTTGGGAGTGGGGGGGTGAGGGGATGTGGGGGTTGGATGGGGTGTGTGGGGGGTGGAGGAGGATGGGGAGGGAGTGGGGGGGAGGGGGTGTGGGGGGTTGGGGGGTGTTGGGGGGGGGGGGGTGGGAGGGATGGGGGGGTTGGAGGGGTGTGTGGGGAGTGGGGGGGGTTGTGGGGGGGTTTGGAGGTGTGTGTGGAGGTTGGAGGGGTGTGGGGCGGGAGTGGGGGTTGGAGGGTGGAGGATGTGGGGGTTGGAGGGTGTGGGGGGAGTGGGGGGTGCGGAGGGGGAGTGGGGGGTTGGAGGGGTGTGGGGAGTGGGGGGGTTGGGGGGGTGTGGGGGGGAGTGGGGGGTTGGGGGGAGGGGAGGGGGTGGGAGGTGTGGGGGGATTGGGGGGTGGGGGGTGTGGAGGTGGAGGAGGTGTGGGGTTTACATCCAAGAAGAGGCCCTCATTGAAGGTGAGGGGAAAGGTGTAGACAGATGCTCAGTATGGTCTCTTGGCCCAGGATTAGCAGAGGACAGAGATTCCTGTCACGTCAGGAAGCAGTGAGAGCAGCATGACCCTACAGAGCAGAACTAGCGGCTACATCAGCGGCGACAGGGGATACAACTTCGCGTATCATTAAGAGAGAGAGGGGGGGGAGAGGGAGAGAGAGATGGGGGGCAAGGGAGAGGAAGAGGAGAGGGGGAGCAGAGAGAGGAGAGGGAGAGAAAGAGAAGGAGCAAAAGACAGAGAGAGAGACACAAAAAGAAATAGAAAGAGAGAGAAAAAGAAAAGAAAGAGAGAGAGAAGGAGGGAAAGAGACAGAGAGGGGGCGATGGGAGGAAGAGAGAGAGACATACAGAGAAAGAGGGAGTGAGGGAGTGAGTGAGGAGGGAGGAGGGAAGTTGAGGGGGAGGGTGAGGGGGAGGAGTGGGCTTGACGCAGTTCTCGAGTTTGAGTTCAAAAGCTGGAAGATGAAAATGCCTGCTTGCACGGCCAGAGGTGAAGACCAACTGAAGCACAGTTTACGCTGTAGACACGGAGCTCAGCCATAAGCAGCCAGTCTGACGGAGCTCAGCCATAAGCAGCCAGTCTGACGGAGCTCAGCCATAAGCATCCAGTCTGACGGAGCTCAGCCATAAGCATCCAGTCTGACGGAGCTCAGCCATAAGCATCCAGTCTGACGGAGCTCAGCCATAAGCATCCAGTCTGACGGAGCTCAGCCATAAGCAGCCAGTCTGACGGAGCTCAGCCATAAGCAGCCAGTCTGACGGAGCTCAGCCATAAGCAGCCAGTCTGACGGAGCTCAGCCATAAGCATCCAGTCTGCATTCCAAGCAGCCAGCACACCACCTGCAGTGCTGCACGCTGTAGACATGGAGCTCAGCCATAAGCATCCAGTCTGCATTCCAAGCAGCCAGCACACCACCTACAGTGCTGCACGCTGTAGACACGGAGCTCAGCCATAAGCAGCCAGTCTGACGGAGCTCAGCCATAAGCAGCCAGTCTGACGGAGCTCAGCCATAAGCATCCAGTCTGACGGAGCTCAGCCATAAGCATCCAGTCTGACGGAGCTCAGCCATAAGCAGCCAGTCTGACGGAGCTCAGCCATAAGCATCCAGTCTGACGGAGCTCAGCCATAAGCATCCAGTCTGACGGAGCTCAGCCATAAGCATCCAGTCTGACGGAGCTCAGCCATAAGCATCCAGTCTGACGGAGCTCAGCCATAAGCATCCAGTCTGACGGAGCTCAGCCATAAGCAGCCAGTCTGACGGAGCTCAGCCATAAGCATCCAGTCTGACGGAGCTCAGCCATAAGCATCCAGTCTGACGGAGCTCAGCCATAAGCATCCAGTCTGACGGAGCTCAGCCATAAGCATCCAGTCTGACGGAGCTCAGCCATAAGCATCCAGTCTGACGGAGCTCAGCCATAAGCATCCAGTCTGACGGAGCTCAGCCATAAGCATCCAGTCTGACGGAGCTCAGCCATAAGCATCCAGTCTGACGGAGCTCAGCCATAAGCAGCCAGTCTGACGGAGCTCAGCCATAAGCAGCCAGTCTGACCCTGTGAGTTTCAGAAATAAGCACGCCAGATCTGCACGGAGGTCAGCTCTAAGCAGCAGTCTGAGGAGTCAGCTTATAAGCAGCCTTCGCAGTCTTGACGGAGCTCAGCCTTTTTATAAGGCCATGTTGAGGAGGGGTCAGCCATAAGCATCCTGTCGGTGACGTTTGTTCATAAGTCAGCCAGTCTGCTGGTTGGGCAGCCATATTCATTCCAGCGACGGAGCTCAGCGATTAAGCAGCAGTCGACTGAGTCTAGTTCCATAAGCATCCAGTCTGCATTCCAAGCAGCCAGCACACCACCTGCAGTGCTGCACGCTGTAGACACGGAGCTCAGCCATAAGCAGCCAGTCTGCATTCCAAGCAGCCAGCACACCACCTGCAGTGCTGCACGCTGTAGACACGGAGCTCAGCCATAAGCAGCCAGTCTGACGGAGCTCAGCCATAAGCATCCAGTCTGACGGAGCTCAGCCATAAGCAGCCAGTCTGACGGAGCTCAGCCATAAGCATCCAGTCTGCATTCCAAGCAGCCAGCACACCACCTGCAGTGCTGCACGCTGTAGACACGGAGCTCAGCCATAAGCAGCCAGTCTGCATTCCAAGCAGCCAGCACACCACCTGCAGTGCTGCGTCTTCACTGGCTCCTCATCAAGATGTACGAGCCAGTGAAGCGTGGTTGTTCAGGAAGAAACTTTTCAACTCAAACTTCTAAAACACGTTTGACGTTTAAGGAGATGATTGCAGGTTACCTGGGATACTTTGGAATGACAGTTTGATCGCAGATTGAAAGGGTTAGCTCTGGGCTGCTCTGGGCTCGCTGCGTATCAGGGCGACAGCGGTAAGGAGACACGTCCTGGAGGAGGGTCAAGTGAAAAGCTTAGAGACAGAGTCAGTGGTGAATAATTAAGACCAGGAATGAGAGCAAGGTGACTCCCAGACAGGGAGATGTGATGGGGTCTCCTTCCTGGTGCAGGTGTGTGTGGGTGTGCGTGGTGTGTGTGTGTTGCTCGTGTGTTGTGTGTGTTGAGCGCGTGTGATTACCAGCTCGCCCATGTGTGTTTGTGTGTGCGAGCGTGCGTGAGCGCATGTGTGTGTATGTGTATGCGAGTGTGTGTGGTGGTGGGGGAGTCGTTTTGTGGAATAAATGTTTTTAAAACAAAGTTTGGGCAGCCATTCAATTGATGAGGACTCTACTAAACTCTACTGTACTCTGTGAGCTCTGCTCTATTCTGTTTTAGTATATTCTGTTCTCTCCCCTCTCCTTGCCTTTCACTGGGTGTGTTTCAAAACTAAGTTTCAAGAGAGACAGGAGCAGACGACAGACAGACAGAGCAGACAGACAGGCAGAAGTCAAACAGACCTAGACCAAAAGAGGCTGCAATAGAGATATGACACAGTGGGAGGGACTAGCAAAACTAGAGAGTAAAGAGAGGAAGAGCTTAAAGAGAAAGGGGCTAAGGGAGTGGGAGTGAGAGAGGGGCGAGCGGGTGAGAGAGGGAGAGAAAAAATAGATAGAGAGGGAGGAAAAGAGACAGAGAGAGAGGGGAGGAGAGGGAGAGAGGGAGAGGGGACGGAGGGAGAGGGAGGGGGAAGAGAGGGGGGAGGGGAGAGGGGGGAGGGGGAGAGAGGGGGAGAGGTGGAGGAGCGAGAGGGGGAAGGAGGGAGAGAAAAGTGGAGAGACAGAAGGAGAGAGAAGAGAGGGGAGAGAGGGGAGAAGGGGAGTTAGATGAGGGGGAGGGGGAGAGAGGGTGACAGACAGACAAAAGGGAGAGAGACACACAGAGAAAAAGAGAGGGGGTAGAGAGGGGAGAGGGGGGAGAGAGGGGAGAGGGAGGAGAGGGAGGAGAGAGAGAGATAACGTACTACTTGGCTCTCCAGGTGACCTTGTTGTGACTTTCAGGTAATAGAGAAAGAAACTTCAGTCCAAGGAAGACGCTAGGAAACCCAAAGGATTGCGTCAAGAGAGGACACAGATATTCTACACTCTGTACCCCCCAGCACACACGCATAGCCACACACACACATGATACACACACACACACACGACATACACACACACACAACCAACAGCACTCAAACAGCTCTGGCCAGAGCAGAGAGACAGACAGGCAAAGTATTAGACATAGACAGAGAAAGACAGATGACCCAGACATGAACAAAGTAGACATAGGGAGACCAGGCAGTCACCATCAGCAGCCCCTGTGTGTGTGTGTGTGTGTGTGTGTACCTGTGTGTGTGTGCCTGTGCCTGTGTGCGTGTGTGTGTGTGTGTGCGTGCGTCTGTGCCTGTGTGTGTGTGTGTGTGCGTCTGTGTGTGTGTGCCTGTGCCTGTGTGCGTGTGTGTGTGTGTCTGTGTGCGCGTGTGTGTCTGTGTGCGCGCGTGTGTGTCTGTGTGTGTGCGCATTGGGTGTGCCCGTGTGTGTCTGTGTGCGCGTGTGCGCGTGTGTGCGTGCGTATGTGCCTGTGTGTGTGACAAAGGTGATTGGATGGAGGGTAAAAACCAAAGCACCCAATGACAAGATGGATCTGTGGTCAGGTGCTTTTTTATCACACTATTTCCCCCACTTTCAGTCAAGCGCAGAAATCCAATCAACGCCAACGCAGTAGCGCACACACACACACACACACACACACACCCACACCACGCACACACACACACCACACACACACACACACCACACACACACACACACACACACACACACACACACACACACACACACACCAGGAACATATTCCATTACAGAGAGTGAAGTGAAGCGTGTTCCTGTTTCAATATCCTCTGCATTCTAGTTACAGCCCTCTAAATCAGAGACAAAAAGCAGATTCCTGCAGTCATATCTCCTCCAAACCAGGACAGACTCACGACAGACTCTGGCCCCATCTCCCATCTCCACACGGCCCCCAGTAGCTCGATAAGACCGGCAGGGAGCACGTTAAGATGACACTGGACTGATGGATGCAGAGAGGAGAGGAAGAAAGGGAGATGAAGGAATGATGAAGAGGGTGAGAGAGGAGGAGATGTGCGGAGGAAGAACGAGGGCTGAGACACAAGAGAGGAAGGGAAGAGGGAGGGGGGGAGGGAGGGATAGAAGGAGGAGGGAGGGAGGGATAGAAGGAGGGAGGGATAGAAGGAGGGAAGGAGGGAGGGAGGGAGGGAGGAAAGGAGGAAGGAAGGAGGGATGGAGAAAGGGAGGGAGGGAGGCCGAGGAAAAAAGCCAAAGAAGGGGCCACAGTAAGAGGAACTGAGAGCAGTTAGACAGACACACACACAGACACACACTCACACACACACACATACACACTCACATATTCGCACACTTGTACACACACACTTACATCAAGGTGATACTCTTTATCCTTGCAGACTGAAGGTGGCGTTTCCCAGGAGTGTCACATTTAGGTATGGTGTAGACACACACAAATACACACACAAACACACAAATACACACACACACTAATACATTTCAATCATGTTTAATCCCTGGGGCTGTGCCTCAAATCAATTTTCGGCATTATTTTGACTTGTTTACCAAGTGCAGCTCCTTTCACCCATCAAGATTCATTTCCTAAAGTTGGATCTACATCTGAAACTTTCTTAAGCACCCACAGGCTTTACATAATGAACAGGGGTAATGACAGCTACTACTGAGGGACATGCGAGTGTGTATGAGTGTGTGGGTGTAGATGTGTACATGTGTGTATGTGTGTGTAGATGTGTACAAGTGTGTGTCTGTATGTGTGTGTGTGTGTGTGTGTGTAAACGTGTAGATGTGTGTGTGTCTGTATGTGTGTATGTATGTTTGTGTAAATGTGTGTGTGTGTGTGTGTGTGTGTGTAGGTAAGGGAAGTACAAAAACGTTGTTCCCAAACTCAAAGAGAACCTGTCAAACAGAAGCTGCGATCTACAGGAAGCAAAGCAACCAGACCCATGGTCCCTTAACTGCAACGTCTTGTGACTGGAAACGCTCCCTGCGGATCACAACACTCTTTCAAAGAACTGACTTGTTCCGGAACATCCACAGTCATTAGAATGAATCACCCAATTCTATTTTTCGAGGGAATGGAATCGGAATGCTCAATATAGCTGTCCTTGTTTACCAGTCATCCAGGGGTTGGCAGCAACATTATTGACAAGCAGGACAAAATAAGCTTCTAGGTGAAGGTAACCCTTGTGTTCTCTTCGTATTCTGCAACTCACCCTGTCCCAAGGGTCAAAAAGACCTCACCTTCAACCCTGAAATAAAGCAAGTTCATTACATTTTTACCCTGTACCCTTTTTGGGCACTGAAATGTGCAGCCATGCTGCACATGAATTAGAAAGATTTCGTTTTCAATCAAGTTCAATCAAGCACATACAATCTAAATGTCTCATTGTGTGTGTGTGTGTGTGGGTGGGTGTGCATCTAACATAGTTCCAGGTCACTGTGACCCCCTGAAGAGAGCACAAGGGTTAATGCAGGAGAGACTGCACTAAACACAAACACACGTGGAGGACGGGCCAAGTTTTGGGCTGAAGTTGTTGAAGGACGTATAAGTGAGCCGGCAGAAATGCAGCTGCTGCTGTGATTAATCTCAATAATCACCAAAGCAGACAATCTCTCAGCGATCACCTTGACGACAAGGCATCGCTTGACAGTGTCTGTCGCTAGCGATGAAGTGTTTGTGTTCTTTCGCGACTGTCATTAAGGATTTGGCACTGTGTGTCGGTAAACAGTGTTGTGTCAGTGTGTGTGTGTCTCCCAGGGTTTGTGATTCTGTGTGTGTGTCCGTGTGTGTCTCCCAGTGTTTGTGATTCTGTGTGTGTGTCAGTGTGTGCATGTTTGTGTGTGCATCTGTGAGTGTGCGTCCCAGTGTGTGTGTGTGTGTGTGTGTGTCAGTGTGTGTATGTGTGTGTGTTTGTGTGTGCGTCAGTGAGTGTATGTCCCAGTGTGTGTGATTCTGTGTGTGTGTCAGTGTGTGTGTGTCAGTGAGTGTGTGTCCCAGTGTGTGTGTGTGTGTGTGTGTCAGTGTGTGTGTGTGTGTCCCAGTGTGTGTATGTCTGTGTGTTTGTGTGCGCGTCAGTGTGTGTGTCCCAGTGTGTGTGTGTGTCCCAGTGTGTGTGTGTGTCCCAGTGTGTGTGTGTGTGTCAGTGTGTGTCCCAGTGTGTGAGTCCGTGTGTGTGTCCGCCTGTTTGTTGGCAACATCTCCCAGACTCATTTCCAAAGTGTCACTGTGTGTCATGTTATTATCAATCATCCAGAGATCTATTAGGGATTCAAGCATGGGCAGTCAGGACGTAACTTCCTGTGTGGGGAGGAAGCTGAGCTCACGTGGAGACGACACGGCAGTTTCTGTGTTTTCAAAAGTGCTGAAGGGAGTTTTGTTAAGGCGGGTAATTAGAGTAAAGATCTGAGAGGATGTGAACATCTTCGTCCAAACAGTCTGATAATAGACCAAGGCAGGAGCAGAGGGTGATTCATGACATGTCTACTAACACTCTGCTGATGTCATGACAGAGATCATATTCACACACACACACGCACACACGCACACATGCAGACACGCAGACACGCACACACAGACACACACACGTACACACACACACCCACATGCACACACACACACACGCACACATGCAGACACGCACACACAGACACACACACATACACACACACACACACACACACCCACATGCACACACACACACACGCAGACACACACACGTACATACACACACACACACATACACACGCAGACACACACACACCCACATGTACACACATGCAGACACATATACACACACGCAGACACACACAAACAAACACGCACATGCAGACACACACACACATACAACACACACACAAACACATACACACACAGAGACACACACACACACATACAACACACACACACATGTACACACCCACACACACAGACACGTACACACAGGCACTCACACACACATACACACGCAGACACACACACACAAAAACACACCCATACAACACACACACAAACACGTACACACAGGCAGACACAAACACACACACACAAACACACACAGAGAAACACACCCATACAACACACACAGAAACACACACACACACAGAAACACACCCATACAACACACACAGAAACACACACATAGCCACGCACACACAGAAACACTTGAACACACACACTAACACGTACACACGCACACACACAGAAACAGATCCCTCCAAGTGTGACTCTGTCGATGTGTGAGGGCTGCCTGGTATGCTTCACATTATAGCGTACATTCGGACTGTAAGAGGACGCTAAGTCATTACACACACACACACACACACATACACACACACACACACACACACACACATCTGGTGTCAGGCAGCAATGTCTGTGTACAGGCCTTCAGATCGCAATGTTCCTATGTGTCTGAAAAACAGACATAAACACACACCCATACTCACACGCGCACGCGCGCGCACACACACAAGGCGTTGAGTGTGGAAGACGCTCAGAAATAGATTTAAAGTCATTGATCCAGTTCAGTTCACCAGTTGACCTCTGTAAATTCTACTGGCACATTCCATCACTGAGCTGTCGACGACAGAATTTATGGCAGATTCAGGTCGACCGTCACAATTACGACCATCTCCGATTCGTGGAAAGTGCCCGTGCATGTCCACACGTAGATATACGAACACACACAGCTGCATGCCCACGCACCCTTTTCACGCTGGGCTGGAGGTGTGCAAAAGCTGGAACTGGTGAAGTGAGGAGAGAGACAAGAGGGAAAGAGAGAGCGAGCGAGGTGAAGACTGGGAAAGACAGTGAGAGACAGAGAGAGAGAGAGAGTGTGAGACAGAAAGAGGGAGGGAGCAGGGTAAAGAATGAGACAGACAGAGAGACAGAGTGTGTGGGGAAAAGAGTGTATGTGAGACAGACAGAGAGAGTGTGTGAGAGAGTGTATGCGAGACAGAAAGAAGTGAGAAGTGAGAGAAAGACAGTGTGAGAGAAAGACAGTGTGAGAGAAAGACAGTGTGAGAGAAAGACAGTGTGAGAGAAAGACAGTGTGAGAGAAAACCAGTTGGAAGGAAAACATGTAAGGAAAACGTGTAGAAAAACCGTGTGAGAGAAAGACAGTGTGAGAGAAAGACCACATTGAGAAAAGACAGTGTTAGAGAAAGACCCCATTTTTTTGAAAGAAAAGAACAGTCAAGAAAACAGTTGAAGAAAAAGACAGATGTGAGAGAAAACAGTGTGGAGAGAAAACATGTGAGAGAAAACAGTGTAGAGAAACAGTCTTGAGAAGAAAACAGTGATTGAGAGAAAGACAGGTGAGAGAAAGACCGTGAGGAGAAAACAGTGAAGAAAGACAGTGTGAGAGAAAGGACATTAGAGAAAAGACAGTGTGAGAGAAAGACAGTGAGAGAAAGACAGTGTTGAGAGAAAGACAGTGTGAGAGAAAGACATGTGAGAGAAACATGTAAGAGAAAGACATGTGAAAGAAAACATGTGAGAGAGGAAGCAAGTGTGAGAGAAAGACAGTGGGAGAGAAAGACAGTGTGAGAGAAAAAAAGAAAACAAGGTTGAGGAGAGAGCACAGTGTAAGAAAACAGTGTAGAGAAAGACCAGTGTGAGAAAACAGTAGAAAAACAGTGTGAAGAAAAGACCAGTGAAGAAAGACAGGTGAGAAAAAGACAGATGTAGAAAGACAGTGTGAAGAAAGACATTGAGAGAAAGACAGTGAGGAAAGACAGTGTGAGAAAACACAAGTGAAGAGAAAGACAGTTGAGAAAAACAGTTGAGAGCAAAGACAGTGGAGGAAAAGAACAGTGAAGAAAACGGTGAGAGAAAGACAGTGAGAGAAAGACATGTAGAGAAAAGACAGTGAGATGAAAGACATTGAGAAAAACTGTGAGAAAAGAAGTGTGAGATGAAGACAGTGTGAGAAAGACAGTGTGAAGAAAAGACAGTGTGAGAGAAAACAGTGAGAGAAAGACAAGTGAGAAAAACAGGAGAAAAACAGTTGAAGAAAAAGAGAAGCCATGAAATAGAGATAGTTGAGAAAAGAGAGAATTAAAGAGTGTGTGTGAAAAGAGGTGAGATGGTTGAAAGAGAGGTAGATGTTGTAAAAGAGAGCTGAGATGGTGTAAAGAAGAGTAGAGTGTTGAAAGAGAGGTGAGAGGTGTTTGAAAAGTTGAGAGATGAAAAGAGAGAAAAAGGTTGTGAAAGAAGGGGGGAGAGAGTGGGTTGGAAAGAGGTGGGGGGGGGAGAAAAAAAAAGAAAAAAAAAAAAAAAAAAACAAAAAAAAAAAAAACAAAAAAAAAAAAAAAAAAAAAAAAAAAGAACAAAAAAAAAAAAAAAAAAAAAAAAAAAAAAACAAAAAAAAAAAAAAGAAAAAAGCAAAAAAAAAAAACAAAAAACAAAAAGAGTCTTGTGTGTGAGAAAGAGAGAGTAGAAGAGTGGTGGAAAGAGAGTGAGAGTTGTGTTAAAATGGAGAGATGTGACTAAAGAAAGTTAGAAGTGGTGTGAAAGAGAGTGAGAGTTGGTAAAGAGTGTAAAGAGAGTTGGAGAAAAAGATAAAAGAGTGTGTGGACAAAGGGAGTGCGAGAGAGTTGTTTGAAAGAGGGAAAGATGTCTGTGAAATAAGGGAAAGAGTGTGTGTGAAAGAGAGGGAAGAGTGTTTGTGAAAAGAGTAGAGAGTTGAGAATCAGAGAGTAAATGTGTTGACAAGAAGTGTCAAGAGTGTGAAAGAGTTGAAAGATGTGTGGTTGAAAAGCGTAAAGAGTGGTGTAAAGAAGAGTAGAAAGTTCGTACAGGGAGAGTGTGAAAGTTTGAAAAGAGGTCGAGGTGGTTGAAGATGTGAGGAGGGTGTGAAGTGAGAACTACGATACATCACACCCACATACCACTCGAGAAAGTGTGAGCAAGAAAGAAAAGGTTCAGTTTAAATGTTTGCAGCAAAAGAGCAATGAAAGATGGTCATCATATCACGGCTCATGAAGGTGCAAACAAATGCCATTCACGTAGGAAATACTGGACACAGAAACATTAGATCTCCTCTCTCTGGTCTCATTTATTAAAAGAGTCTCATTATTTTTAACCTCCTACAACCTGCGGGCTAAAAATACTTTTACACTGCTACACATGCTACACATTTCTAATAAAATTCTACTAGCAGTTGAAGAAGAAACGTATAAACAATGGTGATATCTGAGAATCCAATAAATGGTTATTTTCTATAAAGACCTTCACGGAGTGGTAAACTTACGTTTTGACTTGTTTACAGAAACATTGTTTTATAATTCATATGGAAAGGCACGTGGAAATGACGACAGCTTTTTAAATGATCAACATGGATCCAAGACATTTCTCCATAAGATAATAATATACCCTAAAAAATCTTTGTCAACCGCTTTGACCAGTCTGATCGATCAAAACTATTTGTTTGTTAAATGTCAAATTATTGCGTCAAAAACTCTAAACCAAGGTACCAATTGGTTTTATACTGAAACTGAAAGCCTTACATAGCCATTCTAAACATACTTTAGTATGAATTATTGAAAGGATTTGGTAACATTATATAAAGTATGTTAAAAAGTTCTTAGAAACTATAGCTTCATTTTGCTTAACTGTATATAGGGCCTACGACGGAGTTAAGGACATAAGTGTTGTTTAACTTCCTGATAACCGAAGGTCACTCCGACTTGTATTAAAAAAAACACAAATAAATGAAATGTGAGTCGGTGAGGTGTACGTATGAATGCGTGGGTCGTCATCCTTCAGTCATCTAGAGCCACGGTCGACATGGTGGTTGCGTTCAACTCCGTGGCTGTGGTGGTCAAAGACGCTGAGGTACCGGTGGACGAGCCGTCCCGTATGTTCGCGCGAGGACGAATCATCTCCTCCGTGTTGCGCTCGGGTTTAACGAGCAACACGTAGACTTTGGGCAGGAAGATGCAAGCTAGCAGCCCGAAGCTGGAGGCTAGGATAGCGAAGATTTGGACCGCCACCATGAACTTGCCTCGCGTGCTGAGGTAAGCCGGGACGAAGGAGATCCACACGATGAAGAAGACCAGCATGCCGAACGTCATGCACTTGGCCTCGCTGAAACCAGGAGCGAGGAGATTTGTTTTGTACCCTCGAGTTTGGAGAAGCTAGCAAGCAAGTAGCGAGCAAGTAGCGAGCAAGTAGCGAGCAAGTAGCGAGCAACTAGCTAGCAACTAGCTAGCGAGCAACTAGCGAGCAACTAGCGAGCAACTAGCTAGCAACTAGCTGGCAGCTAGCTGGCAACTAGCTGGCTGGCAACTAGCTGGCTGGCAACTAGCTAGCTAGCAACCATTTCGCCAAAACAAAAAAAACAGGTTGTTGAGATCGTCAGAAGTATCGAGAACTCACTAATCTGAAGGTTTGGCGTTGGGTTGCTAGTTATTGCTATTGTGTTTATGTACTACAGGAGACACCTGCAACGAACGATGCTAGCATGCTAACACTGCTTTGTCTTCAAACTGCTAAATGTTACCGTGGTTCGTTACCTTAACTTCTCACCTGTTAACAGTCATTCAAGCTGTGACGGTTCGATGTACAGAATGCTAGCTCAGCTAGCTAGTTAGCTACCTGAAGTGGTCCTCCAGTTTCCGGGCCACGAAGGCGAAGACGAAGGCTAGCAGCGCTAGGAGGATGTCGTAGGCGAAGATGCAGCAGATGAAGACGATGGAGCCTTCGTCACACTCCAGGATGATTTTGACGTTCTGGGCCGCGGTGTTTTTCACCGGGCGTGGCGGGAGGATGATGAGCCACACCGTGCACGCTGCGGCCTGGGTGAAAGGTCAGTTAAGTTCACTTAACTTCTATTAAAAACTCATCTATAAAACATAATGCTTTTATGATTTTTAAAAAACAGCGTTAGTTGAGTTTAATAACAGATATTTATGTCATAAAGTTACACACATAAACTAAATGTGCCTACAATGTCATACTCGTACATGTCCCCATGCTTGGTTTACATTGTATGTATTGGATTCGTCCTACGAGGAACAACAACACTTTACCTGTATCAGCGTTGCCACGACAGCTATCGCCCTCTGGTGGGCAGGACCGATCGGGTCGACGAAAAGGTTGCCGTTGGTCGCGCTGTCGTTGTTGTTGTTGCTGTTGTTGCTATTGGTGACGATGACGTCGGGGCCTACGTTGGTGGCTGCTGCCTCTGCTGCTGCCTCTGCTGCAGCTTTAGCGGCAGCTTTAGCTTTGGTTCTGGCTGCCTTCAGGGCTCTGGCCCTCAGCATTAACACCACTGACTTACCTGGAGCGGAGCAGAGACACCACCGGCTCATCACTCAAGAGAGTGATGGAGTGTCGATGATCTAGACATAAATCGAATCTTTCTCTCACACACACACACACATACTCTCACATACACACACTCACACACACGCACGCACTCACTCTCTCTCACACACTCTCACACACACGCACACACTCTCACATACACACACACTCACACACACTCTCACATACACACACACTCACACACACACACGCACACACTCACTCACTCACACATACACACACTCACTCTCTCTCACACACACTCACTCACTCACTCTCTCTCACACACACACACACACACATACTCTCACTCACACACTCTCACACACACGCACACACTCTCACATACACACACACTCACACACACTCTCACATACACACACACTCACACGCACACACTCACTCACACATACACACTCACTCTCTCTCACACACACTCACTCACTCACTCTCTCTCTCTCACACACACACACACACATACTCTCGCTCACTCACCCTCACACACACATACACACACTCACACACACACACACTCACTCACTCTCACACACACTCACACTCACTCACTCACTCATTCTAACACACACACACACAGTCTCCTGCCCACCCATGATGGAAGAGAGGCAGAGAGCGAAGCCCAGGGCCAGAGCCACCTGGCTGGTCATGCAGCTCCAGGGCTGGGGCTCCCCCAGGAACACGATGGAGCACAGGAAGGTCACCACCAGGGAGAGGAGCAGGGAGAAGCTCAGCAGGGCGTCGTTGGCCTTCACCAGAGGAGTGCCCAGGTGGACCAGGAACACCATCTACCAAGAGAGGAATCCACAGGGGAATGGAGTGTGTGTGTGTGTGTGTGTGTGTGTGTGTGAATGTGAATGTGAGTGTGAGTGTGAGAGAGAGAGAGAGACATCTACAAAGCATTTTGTGTGTGTGTGGGGTTGGGGCTTGGAGGATGCACATAAGTGTGTTGTGTTGAGATTTGTGTTTGTGTGTGTATGCAGGTTGTGTAAGGAGAACGTGTGCATGTGCTTGGGTTAGGTGTGTGTTGTCACTCACGGCGACAGCGATGGTAACCAGCGCTCCGAAGGCAGAGATCACTATGAGGGTGATGCCCAGCGGTTCGCTGAAAGCCAGGAACTCGATGATCTTGGGCACGCAGGAGTCCCGGGCCTCGTTAGACCAGTAATCCTCAGTACACTGGGTGCACTCCCTGGCGTCTGGTCGCACAGGGAGGAGAGAGGGTCGTCACGGAAACCGTTTCTAGTCAGCTTTTCTTACTGGTCAGTACACACAGCTCAGACTTACTTTAACTAGTCTGTAACTTATATTCAACACAGTGGGAATACAGTGTGCAAATTCATTCCTAAGTCTTTTTTTTGTAGAAGAAATGTGGACCTCCAGGTGGTTGTGCAGTGACAGGGAGGTGCAGTAACATGACAGTGCAGTGACAATGGGGGGTGCTGTGACAGGAGAGTGCAGTGACAGGAGAGGGCAGTGATAGGGAGGTGCAGTAACATGACAGTGCAGTAACATGACAGTGCAGTGACAGGAGAGTGCAGTGACAGGAGAGTGCAGTGACAGGTAGGAGCAGTGACAGGAGAGTGCAGTGACAGGAGAGTGCAGTGACAGGAGAGTGCAGTGACAGGGAGAGTGCAGTGACAGGGAGAGTGCAGTGACATGGGGCATGCAGTGACTAAGATGGCGTACCGGTGGTGTTGCTGATCTCTCCGTCGGCACACGGTAGACAGTCGAAGCAGCAGACCGGTTCTCCCTGCCGGATGCCTTTCCTGGTGCCTGGCTGGCAGCTCTCACTGCACACGGAGCGCGGGGGCTGGAATGCAGCGTGGACACCAGGGTGGGTGGGTGACAGAGTCAAGACGGTGACAAAATATACGCTCACACGCGCATACTAGTGTACAGAATGGGCACAGACACACATTCCAGGCCCCATG
>BROE01000005.1:2514056-2539056 GCA_036571765.1 Plecoglossus altivelis | reverse complement strand
TGAGGGTTCAGCCAGCGAATGAAAAGCAGGGAGGGAACATCGTGTGTGTTGTTTTGGCGAGGAAAGACAGGAGAAACCAATTGAAAAGCGGGATGGGGGGGGGAAGGAAAACGCAAATATACTTTACATAGACGTAGATACTGTTTATTCTTTGTCGTTTTTATTCTATTGCATGCACACTCATGTTGAACTTGACCTGTCCTAAGAGATGCTGCACAAGTGAATTTCCTCGTTTGTGGATAAATAAAGTGTTTAACAGCAGAATGTTGTCACCTTGGGTAGAGTCTCGGAGAAGGAGATGCAGAACCTGCCGGCCACCCTAGTCACCCTACTCCTAGAAGGCCTTGATCCAGGCCCACCGGACAGTGCCAGTAAGCGTAGCGTCAGCCACACCCAGGACGAAACGGGGCGATGGTGAACCCTCCCAACCCCCAGGGCATATCAGAACGGTGCAGGCCCACCGAACGCGAGCCTAGGCCTCATAGATTGGTATAGAGAATTGTGCTCATGGGAGATAGGTCCTACCAAGAGAAAAGGTGGGTATATCTGGAACTTACTGCAATGAGAGCGGCAGCATGAGGAGCAGGCAAACTCACGCTGCAGCACCCGAGAGAAGCCCGAGAGCAGGGGAGGAGGAAGTAGGAGGGGAGGAGGTAAGAAGGGGGGAAGGAGGAAGAGGAAGTAGGGAAGAGAGGAGGAGACGAGAGAGGAGGAGGGGGAGGGAGAGAGGGACAGAAAGAGGAGGAATTGAGGAAGGTAATTTTAGAGCGGCAACAGGAGGTCCCAAGGAGGAAGCAGGAAGGAGGAGCGGGGCCGGCGAAGGGGAGGAGAGGAGGAGGAGGGGGGGGCAGGAGGAGGAGGAGGGGGAGAGGAAAAGAGGAGGCAGGAACGGGGCAGGAAGAGCGACGGAGGAGAGCAAGAGGAGGAAAGACGGGGAAGGAGCGAAAGAGAGGGAGAGGTAGGGAGAGCAAGGAGGAGGAGGGGGGAGGAAGAGAAAGATGGAGGGAGAAAAAGACAGCTGGAGGGAGAAAGAGAGACAGAAAAAAAACAGAAAGACAGACAGAGAGAGGGGGGGAGAAAGGAGGAGGAGGGGAGGAGGAGCACACTCAAGTACTATTATCGTTTCATTGTTAAATCTATTTCATATCAAAAAAGATCCAGCCGCCCTGTGAGAATCTTTCTTATAGACGATAGAAACAGTGTGATATGTTGCAGAGTACATCTTTCTTTAGTAGCGGTAGAAACATGTGATGTTCTCAGAGACAACTTTGTTGTGTAGCACAGAACATGTTAACACACAGCAAACAAGTGCATCAAGCTGTCTCTTCACACACACACACACACAACCTGTGGGAAGTGGTAGAGCCCCAGTATCCTGGCGGTGGCGATAGACAGATCGGACCCCCCCGCGCCCACCAGAGCCGCCAGCGGCGGCCCGGAGCCACAGCGGTAGTTCGGCACGGCCTCTTCCTGTCCCGTTAGGTAGGTGAGCGTACCCTCCACCGCCTTGGAAATGGTGAAGCACGAGTCGTAGATAACGTAGCCCAAGTCAGTGTTAGGGAGGAGGTCTTTACGCTTGTTTATCTCATCGATGGCAAAGAGCATCGTTTGAGTCCAGCGGAAAGTCCTGAAGTTGAAACTGTTCGAAAAAAAACTGTTGAGTTTAATCTCGTCATCCGAGTCGTTACATAACATAGCCACTAGAGGGCGCTGATATATAACTTAGAATTTTAACTATTACAGGTAGTGAAGTAGCGAGGGCCCATTTACAGTCGTTGGTATTGATGAGATGTCTTACATTTATATACATCAGACATTCCTTTTATAACACGGATGTCATCAACCGTAAATATGGACCTCCGTAGATTTATAGTTGACTATACAAGTTGATGGAATAGTTTGAAATAGACTAATAACTCATAAATGTCGTTTGTTTTTTAATGTTTTCAGAATTACGTTTACAGGTCCTAGTCCTCGTCAGAATACTCTGATATTAACCAAACCCCACATTTAAATATGTGCATTACAAATTTATTTTCTGCAGTGGATACAGATGTAGATTGACAAAACGCACCATAAAAAACAGGGTACTCACCCCTCGCATCCCAGGGACAAGGGGACGGACGAGGTGTTAGTCGGCATTGAGGCGATGCGCTGGTGAACCGCAAACATTCCTCCAATAACCACCCTTTTCTTCACTACATTCGTGTAACCGTGAAGGTTGAATTTGGCCTTCAGTTTGCAACTAGACTCCGCCGAGTAAGACGCGTGAAGAAAGTGAAGAAAGACGCACAATCCGAAAACCAACGGACTTTTATAACGTATTCCAGTAATATCCATACCCTGGTTAAATTGGAGAAGAGTCAGGGAAGCGGCTCTGAGTAAGACACAGTGAACCACTCATGGAAGAATAGAGAGCTGTATGTGTGACAGGTGCCTTCGCTAAACCTCTGGGGACAAGTCTTCAACACACTCCACGACTGCCCTCCCTGACTACACAGCGTATACATCTAGTTGCTTGTCTAAAAACCATTGATTAAGCAGCGCCTCGTTTAGCGTGTCAAACGGGAACTACCGAGCCAGTCAGCAAAATTAAGATCAAATAATTGCTTGACCCCCCCTGACCAGTGTTTATTCTGGATTGGATATTTTCACATAACTTTAGGTATTTACTGTAAATCCAGCTGTGTTTAAAACGGTTTATAGAGCGAGTTAAAGACGCCACGGTCAAGCGCGGTCACGTTAGGCCAGCCAGCTCCACCTGCAGTCTACTCATCACGGTAAACTTCAAAAGCTACATTAAAAAAATACTAATAACTCAAAATGTGGGTTGATTAATTTTCTGTACTGCTACATAACAAAAACCGCCACGGGGCCCTAATAAATTGGCAGTTGCGTGTGGCGATTCCCAAGAGCCCCAAGCTTGAGTGATCAGTGGACTTAATTGTAACATTGAGCTTGTTAACAGTATATATCCTGTATCTACCGGAGCAGGGCCTCTGGGGTCGGGTGTGTTGATGACTGACTGAACTTGTCTCCGCTTGTTCATTCAATCAGTTGGGGTTTGAGCACCTGAACCCGAGCTGCCAAGTCCCTCGCGGGGAACGGTAGCGCACAAACAGGAGCTAATCACATAACGTTAAAGTCGTTATTATACAGGTGTAATAGACCAACTTTAATGTCTCCGGGATATAATGTCCCGCCCAGTCTGCCAAAGCAGCTGTATGCTACTTTTCTATTCTGACACGAAATCGTTCCGAACTGATTCTCTGAACAATTAATTGAACGACATTTTAAATGCGTTGGATAAGTTAAGGTAACGTTCATGGCAGTAATTGCCATCGCAATGAATTATTTTTTTTAAATGGATTCGATCAATTCAAGAAAATTTAATCCCACACAAAAGAATTCAACGTGGACTTCTTTATTAAAGCTCAGTTTTTCATTATACAAATTTCAGTTGAAACTGCATGCGGTGGCTTGCTTTGAGGCACGTTACTAAGGGCAATGAGCACCGAAACAAACGACAAAAATGAACATGATATAGAATTGCATAACTTAATCTTATTTCAATATTGCAATAAAATTGAACTACAAAATTAAATGTCTAATAAGCTTAAGCAGTTGTTTTCCAAATAGACATATGTATCATAAAATACACACGCAAAAAGGCAACAAAGTAAAAGACGAGACGGACAAAGTTGCAATTAAGACAGTTAAAGAAACAAATTCCATTTGCATTGGATATTTTGCCCCATATGAGGAAATAAGATTGTAAGGATGAGAGGCGCACAGACATTAAATACAGATGCATGGTACTGATTTAAATCACACTCAAATGTATTGTATAAGGACTTATGGTTTGCGTGTAGGGATCCTGAAGACCACAGCTCTAGTCAAACCAGTGCCCTGGCTTCGCTGTGGTCTAAGCCTGGCTGTTAAACAGTTTACACAGAGCCAAGTTATTAGGTGGAAACGCGTTCGCTCCTTAGGATCGTCTGGCAGGAGCGACACTTTCAAGATGGAGGGTGGAAGGTAAAAACAGTAACTTTGACACGGTGGAAAAGGGATAAGAGGTGATGGTTCCGTGTTAAGGTGTGAACTGAGAGTACTGCCTTTACCGTACATGTCAAGAGAGCACCGCGGATTTATGGGTCGCAAGAAAATGTGCAAAAGTTGCTTCTACGCCATGTAGAAGTTGCCGGATGATGAAGGTGACAAAGACGAAATTCATACAATTGTGGTTATCGTTTCTACGCTATTTTTCACATTTATTCTTAGGTCGGTCCTCATGTCTTTTTTGTTCGTCTTAAAAACCATATATATTGCAGCATGAGGCTAACTATTTCATCTCCTGCTCAGGTGATTGAGTCCAGATTATTTTATGTGTAAAAAAAAAAAAAAAAAAAGATTACAAAAGAAAGAAACAGGCACATAACAGAGCAGCCGCCATTTTGGGGGGGGGCTCCTGTACAGTTGCACATCTGTGATACTTAATCACTCAATCATCTGTTGATACCTGTTCAAATGGAGCTAAACAATTAGGTTTGAACTTCATAAAATCTCATCTCTCAACATCAGAGAACTCAGACTGTTGAAGTCAACAGAGCTTCTTCTACATTTGGCAAAAACAAAATGTCTGAAAACTGATCACAGGTAATGGACACCGATTGGTCACATGGGTTTTTCTGACATGAGGTTGGACAGGCTACCCTGCCTCTCTGCACAGTGTACAGGCGGAGAAGAGATGAACGTGGATCGAAACCGACCTGGGGAAAACAAGTCTGAAGTAACATTAGAAAAGACTCAAGGCTCAATCAAAAGGGCTTTTTAGTTTGTTTCTTAATCGCAGGTTTGTATTTTTTGTTCTTTTTCTTCATCTTGTTGTCATATTCAAATATCTCATTTTATTTTTCTCATCTGAGGCACACCGTGTTCCGCGATTCACTTCCTAACCTTTCAACTTTGACCTTTGACGGATAGCTTCTAAAACAGGAAGCCAAGCTTCAACTCCAAAACAAGAAAAAAAAAAAAAGATGCATTGTCGAGCACGGATCCAGAAAACGATGTAGTCATGTGATCAAAAAGAACAGTATTACAACCCCTTGTCCCGACGACAAAAAGATGGTGGAGGGGGCTAGCAGAGTAGTAGCTTTATGTGTGCGCTGGTCACAGTACCGCCTGCTTTCCATGGGAATGTTCTAGAGAGGAGGAGGGGGGTGGGGGTGGGGGGGTAGAGCAGGCTGTTGGAGTGTTGGGGGTGGGGTAGGGTGGGAGGGAGGGGGGAGGTAAGAGGAGGGGAGGAGGATGAGAGCGTAAGCTAGGAGCTGGATAGCCCTGGCTCTTTTACCTCAGTCCTACACGGAGGTTCTAGTAGGTTCTACTCCCACTCTGTTGTGCCCGGAGGTTTGGAGGTCAGGTCAAACATCACTCTGGATATTCCTGGGATCTTCTTGATCTCGTTTACCATCTTGAGCACCACCTGGCAAGACACAGACAGAGCAAGACGCGTGAGGCGAACACGAACGCGTGAGGCGTACACGATCGCGTGAGGCGTACACGAACGCGTGAGGCGTACACGATCGCGTGAGGCGTACACGATCGCGCGAGGCGAACACGAACGCGCGAGGCGTACACGAACGCGCGAGGCGTACACGAACGCGCGAGGCGTACACGAACGCGCGAGGCGTACACGAACGCGCGAGGCGTACACAAACACGAACACAAATCACTATGGCCTCTAGGATTACGGAAAGCAAGATGCCAGTGGGTCACATTAAAACCTCCTAAACCCCTGGTTCTGCCTTGGGGTCGTCGTGATTCACCTTTAGTACGGTGGGTCACAGGGCCCAGAAGGCAGCACCAGGGGTAATACAAACATACTGCTGCTAGGCGAGACGTGTGGTAGCGAGGCAGTGGCTGCCTGCTGCTTGGGACAGGCTGTACCTCTTCAGGGATGTGGTTGCCAGGCGTTGCAGGGATTCCGGTCATGAAGTCGCTGGTGATGAAGGTTCTGATAACCACAGAGCGTCGACAGGACGGCTGTTTCTGCAGGGGGTCTCGGTCAAAGTGCAGCGGGGTCAGAATGACTGGCATCTGACTGATCTTCCCAGAGTAGCCTGGACACCAGAGGACAGGAGGTCAATATAAAGAGTGAAGACCGCACCGCTTTTCAAGAAACATGGGAAAACAACAACAATGTATTTTTAAAAGGCGTCACTGTCAAACACAGAAAGAAGAGATCAAACTAAAGATGCTCATAAATAGGTTAAGGTTAACGGTGGAACCGGTTAACGGTGGAACCGGTTAACGGTGGAACCGGTTAACGGTGGAACCGGTTAACCGTTATTATAGGAAAGAAACATGGTGACTACTGACCAGCACCAAATGGAGTGACTCTGTGAGACTTTGCCAATCTGTTTTTGCTGTAGAACAGCAGCAGACTAAACCACAGTACTTCAGTGTAGTCTGACATCTACAGTCAGCAGTCAGCACTCTCAGATTCAATGTTTTCATAAAAATTCTAAATCAAGTTTTTCTACAAAAAAATCAAACCCTTATGAAGGACAAGAACATAAGTTCTTCTGGTTATTTTGCTAAATCGGTCAAAGGCACTCGTCGATTGAACATATTTAGTCTTGTTGGTTAACGGTCGATAACGACAGTTGGTCGTTATCATTAAGGGTCCCAAACAAGCAAGCGTCGCACAACATGTGTGTGTGTGTGGTGCAGCTTTACCAGACTCCCTGAGGATGGAGTGGGCAACGAAGTCAGCCTGACGGAGCGTGCTCAGGACGCCTGTGGTCAGGAAGGTGGGGGTGATGTCTGTGGGAGGCTCCTTCACGTGAGACCCAAACACGTACACCACCCTGGAGACGGAAGGCTAGCTCAGGTCAGAACATCAGATAGAGGGAACACTAACTCAGAACATTAGATGAAGAGAACGCTAGCTCAGGTCAGAACATCAAATAGAGGGAACACTAGCTCAGGTCAGAACATCAGATGAAGAGGGAACGCTAGCTCAGGTCAGAACATCAGATAGAGGGAACACTAACTCAGAACATTAGATGAAGAGAACACTAGCTCAGGTCAGAACATCAGATAGAGGGAACACTAGCTCAGGTCAGAACATCAGATAGAGGGAACACTAGCTCAGGTCAGAACATCAGATAGAGGGAACACTAACTCAGAACATCAGATGAAGAGAACGCTAGCTCAGGTCAGAACATCAGATGAAGAGAACACTAGCTCAGAACATCAGATGAAGAGAACGCTAGCTCAGGTCAGAACATCAGATGAAGAGAACACTAGCTCAGGTAGAACATCAGAACATCAGAACATCAGATGAAGAGAACGCTAGCTCAGGTCAGAACATCAGATGAAGAGAACACTAGCTCAGGTCAGAACATCAGATGAAGAGAACGCTAGCTCAGGTCAGAACATCAGATGAAGAGAACGCTAGCTCAGGTCAGAACATCAGATGAAGAGAACACTAGCTCAGGTCAGAACATCAGATGAAGAGAACACTAGCTCAGGTCAGAACATCAGATGAAGAGAACGCTAACTCAGGTCAGAACATCAGATGAAGAGAACACTAGCTCAGAACATCAGAGAAGATCAGTCAGAAGAGAACTAGCTAGCTCAGGTCAGAACATCAGATGAAGAGAACGCTAACTCAGGTCAGAACATCAGATGAAGAGAACGCTAGCTCAGGTCAGAACATCAGATGAAGAGAACACTAGCTCAGGTCAGAACATCAGATGAAGAGAACGCTAGCTCAGGTCAGAACATCAGATAAAGGGAACGCTAGCTCAGCTCAGAACATCAGATAGAGGGAACACTAGCTCAGGTCAGAACATCAGATAGAGGGAACACTAACTCAGAACATCAGATGAAGAGAACGCTAGCTCAGGTCAGAACATCAGATAGAGGGAACGCTAGCTCAGGTCAGAACATCAGATGAAGAGCTAGCTCAGGAGAACATCAGAACGCTAGTCAGAACATCAGATGAAGAGAAGAGAACACTAGCTCAGGTCAGAAATCAGAACATGAGAACACTAAGGTCAGAAATCAGATGAAGAGAACGCTAGCTCAGGTCAGAAAGAGATGAGAGAGAACACTAGTCAGTCAGTCAGAAGAATCAGATGAGAGAGAAGCTAGCTCAGGTCAGAATCAGATAAGAGAAGCTAGCTCAGGTCAGAACATCAGATGAAGAGAACGCTAGCTCAGGTCAGAATCAGATGAAGAGAACACTACACTACTCAGGTCAGAATGCTATGTCACATCAGATGAAGAGAGAATCAGAACATCAGATGAAGAGAACACTAGCTCAGAACATCAGATGAAGAGAACACTACATACACATTGTGTGTGTGTGTGTATATGAGTGAGTATGTGTGTATGTATGTGTGTGTGTATGTATGTATGTATGTTTGTGTGTATGTATGTGCGTATGAATGTGTGTATGAGTGTGTACCTGTTGATGGTGTGACACATGCGAGGGATGAGTCTGGCGAGGAACATGAGAGATTCCCAGTGTGGCGCCTCTTTACTGGTGACTCCGCACACGTAGCTGTAGGAGCGGCAGTCGCCCTGCAGGGGGAGCCAAACACACACAGTCAGCACACTTGGAACCCTCATGCACGTTTCCCTACCAGACAGACAGGAAAATTCCCCTTTGGAGCAGTCTGTCAACTTTTCCTTCGTAAAACCTCGCAGAAACCAGACTATTTTAGTCATGCTAATCTGCAGCTACCTCCCACACACCCCAGTGGAGCACAACAACACGTGGGTATTCTCTGAGGTTTGGCCTCAGGTCGAAGGAAAGAGAGGAGATTTACTCGTATTTAGCGCCAGACAGGAAGTCTAAAAAGCGAAAGGGCCAGTGTCACCTGGGTGAGGGGAGTGGGCGTCTGGAAGTGCCTGTGTCATCACTGTTAGCTAGCTGAGCTCCGGAGCAGGAAGTGAAAAGTACATGTGTGGGAGAAGGGACTGGCGGTCACATGTTTATGTGAGGGAGGGAAAAAAAAAAAGTTCTGGAGAAAGACTATAGTTTAACTTCATGCATCCCACACAGACAGAGACAAGACAGACAGACAGACGGTGAGAGACAGGCAGAGACTTTTTTAACAGACAGGGAGAGAAAGAGACAGACAGACAGACAGACAGACAGACAGACAGACAGACAGACAGACAGACAGACAGACATTGAGAGAGTAACTTTGTTACAGACAGACAGAGAGAAAGACAGACATACCGACAGGCAGACCTACATTGTCTGTTAACAAAGTTACTCTCTCAATGTAGGTCTGCCTGTCGGTATGTCTGTCTTTCTCTCTGTCTGTCTGTAACAAAGTTACTCTCTCAGAGAGAGAGAAAGACAGACATACCGACAGACAGACATTGAGAGAGTAACTTTGTTAACAGACAGACAGAGACACAAACAGACAGTTTTCCCCTCAATGGAGCAGCTGTGTGGAGGAAGGGTGTGCCTCACCACACTGTTAAGAGTGATGAGGTGGTGTTAAACCAACAGCAGGAGAGGAACATTCTGTTCTGTCAACTCCACTAGCAGTTAACCTTAGAACTGTCTTCACAATGCCCTGGTCTCTCGCCAGCTAGCATCCCCAAACACTCCACCAACTGTAGGGGGGTTTTGAGGGGGGTAGGGGGGCTTGACAGGTAAAGACCAGAGTACGTACCAAGGGTCCTAACTTCTGACCCCCCCTCACAGTGGAGGAAGGGGTGGCGTACGGCGATCTTACCTGGACTCCGACTGTTTTGATTGGCAGGAGGAAGGCGTTGAGTGAATGAAGGCTGGTGATCTGCATGAGTTTCTCCTCTTCGTCGTCCGATATACATGACTTGACTCTCTGCAGCAACGTATGGGGCTGGAGGGACAGAAGGAGGAGAGAGACAGGGAGAGGAGAGAGAGGAGAGACAGGGAGAGGAGAGAGACAGGGAGAGGAGAGAGAGGAGAGACAGGGAGAGGAGAGAGACAGGGAGAGGAGAGACAGGGAGAGGAGGGAGAGAAGAGACAGGGAGAGGAGAGAGACAGGGAGAGGAGAGAGACAGACAGGGAGAGGAGAGACAGACAGGGAGAGGAGAGAGACAGACAGGGAGAGGCGAGAGACAGAGAGAGGCTAATGATTAGACGTTGTGTGTGTGTGTGTGTGTGTGTGTGTGTGTGTGTGTGTGTGTAGCCTCTGTCACCAGGGGTCTGTTTGACCTGACAGGACCTGAGGAGTCCCTCTACAACTCTCAGCCAATCACATTTGACCTCAGGTGACCCCCTGACCTTTTTGACACTGGCAGAGAAGTCTGTGATGATTTTAAGGATGTTGTTGGTCTCTGCAAAGTCTTTGCAGATGTAGGGCTCGTCAGCACAGATAACACGGATGGCAAGACCAGGACCTGCGGGGGAGAGAAGGGGGCGTTTAGCATGCCAGTGTGAGATGGAACTTTTTAAAACTCTTTCTGAGTGTGTGTGTGTGTGTGTGTGTGTGTGTGTAGTCCTGACCAGGGAAGGGGTGTCGGGAGACGATGTCCTCAGGAAGGCCCAGCTCCCGGCCCAGCGCCCGGACTTCATCCTTGTGGAAATCCTTCAGTGGCTCAATTACCTTCCCCTGGTGGATGATAGCGGATGAGTCAGCAAAATGAAAAATAAAAAAATAAAAAAACGTCTACAGAAAGGTGGAATGATTTTGATGTGTGTGTGTGTGTGCATGAGTGTGTGTGTGTGTGCATGAGTGTGTGTGTGCGCGTGCGCATGTGTGCGTGCGTGCGTGCGGGGGGCTCACCTCATCTCGGAGCTTGCGGATGAGCTCGGTGTCGTTGTGATGCGTCTTGATGACCTCGGCCTTGCCGCTGGCGAGGACCGACGCGCTCTCGATGAGGTCAGGCCTCAGCGTGCCCTGAGCCAGGAACACCTCCTCCGGCTTCAGGTTCATCTCACCGATCACCTCATTGGCCACCTGCACGCACCAATCAACCCAAAGCAGGAAGTCAATAACGCTGAGGACTGATTGGACAAAGAAACCAAGCAAAGATGGGGGGGCAGAGGTTCAATTCAATTCAATTCAATTTATTTTTGTAACGCCCAAAATCACAACAACAGTTGCCTCGAAGGGCAACCCTTGTTGTTGCCCTTCCCCATCAGAGGTGATGGGGGGCATCTCCTCTGCTCCCCCATCGGAGGTGATGGGGGGGCAGAGGAGATGGGGGGCAGAGGAGATGCCGAGCAGAGATGGGGGGGCAGGATGTTCTTGCTACCTTGACGAAGGTGTCCCCAATGATCTTTCTCTTCTCCTCTGGGTTAGTGGTCATGTTGAGGGTCTTGCTGATGCGTTTCCGTGGCGTCCGGTCTTCCTCGGAGATGGGCAGGGTGGTCGTGCCGTTGTAGAAGGTGTGCGCAGCGTTCACCACTGGAGAGAGAGAACGCCAGGTGAGAGGGGGGCCGACGAGGGGGGCGGACGAGGGGGGCGGATGCATGTTTTTTATGGCTTTATTGCATGTACATAGTAACAGAGAGACAGGAAATGTATGGGTGAGAGTGAGAGAGACAGAGACACAGAGAGAGACAGCGAGAGAAAGAGAAGGAGCGAGAAGGAGCGAGAGACAGACAGAGAGAGAGCCCGAGAGAGACTGAGAGAAAGAGAGAAAAGAGAAGGAGCGAGAGAGAGAGAGACAGACAGAGAGCATGAGAGAGAGCGAGAGAACGAGAGAGCGAGAGAGACCGACAGAGCATCAAGGAGCCAGAACCAAACCCAGACCCTGTGTGTTAGGGCCTGTGGGCTCACCGCTTCCCCCCCGATCCCGCTCACCTTTCAGTTTGATGCCCAGTTTAGTGAGCGCCTCGTCCACGCTCTGACTCTCTCTCTTCCTCATGAAGCCGTTGTCGATGTGTACAGCGATCACCTGCTCCTGGGGCAGGGCCTTGTTCAGCAGGGCTGTGCACACTGTGGAGTCCACCCCGCCACTCAACAGCACCTGGGGGGGGCGGGGCGGAAGGCGGAGCATGAGAACGTCCATCAACAGATCGATGGACGTGATTGGGCGAGGGTGGGGACAGTGGACTGACTGTTTGTTGTGATTGGGTACGTGGTTGAATCGAGCCAGTTTAGGGCTGTCGAGCGGTGGGCAAATGGAGTGTGATTTAGAGACCTGTTCCTAACTCTATTTCTGTGTGTGTTCCTCTCTCTCTCAAAGATTCCCTTGAGAAGAGGCCCACTTATTGAGTCAATGTTTCCCTGTTACAGCAGAGGGGTTTAATTGGAGTGTTTAATGGCACAGTTTATCTCCCTACTCTGCTTTGTAAGTCATGCAGTGGCATCACTCAACCCATTATTCTAATCTTTACACGGGACCCCCCCCCCCCCCCCACCCCTCCTCCTCGTTCCTGAAGCCGGCAAACAAGGTTCAGGTTCGTTCGATTCGCGCCGCAGGGGAACTTAACACAGGCTGCGGTTCCTCACCAGAACTTTGGACTTGTCCACCTTCTCCTGGATCTCTTTGATGCACGACTGCTCACGGTTCTGCACGGTGAAATTACTGGTGCAGCCGGCGATCTCAAACAGGAAGTTGCGCAGCATCTCCATTCCCCGCTCTGTCAGGTCCACTTCTGGGTGAAACTGGGTTCCGTACAACTTCTTCTGCTCGTTGGCAATACCTGTGGGCGCACAGCAGGGGGCAGCAGGCAGGGCAGGGATGAGAGAGGTACAGACACTGGATATGACCCTAAACCAGGAGTGGCCAATCCAGGGTCCTCAGGAGACCACTGTCCTGAAGGTTTTAGATGTTTCTCTGTTCCAGCACACATGATTCTAATGAATGAGTCATTACAAAGCTCTGTGGAAGCCTGATAACGACCCTTCATTAGAATCAGAAGTGTTGAAGCAGGGAAACATCGAAAACCTTCAGGACAGCGGCTCTCCAGGACCAGGATTGCCCACCCCTGACCTACAGATGGGTTAAGATGGAGGGTAGGGGTGTCTATCCATCCTTACCAGCGATGATGCTTCCTGATTGGGCTACCACCTTGAACCCGTCGGCCACTTTGTCCACGCTGTCTCCATGGGTCAACAACACAAGCTCCTCCTTCTGGAGGCCTCTGAGGGCCACAAAGCAAAACAACACTGAGGTCAGCCTGAGATGTGAGTGGGTGTAAAACAACAACTAGTGTCTGGTGTGTGTGTGCCTGTGTCTGGTGTGCCTGGTGTGTGTGCGTGTGTATGTGTGTGCGTGTGTATGTGTGTGCGTGTGTATGTGTGTGCGTGTGTATGTGTGTGCGTGTGTATGTGTGTGCGTTTGTATGTGTGTGCGTGTGTATGTGTGTGCGTGTGTATGTGTGTGCGTGTGACCACAGAGAACGCTTCTGATTTTAGCTCTTGGAATATTTTCGTGACAAGAAAAACGTGACAGGAATGGCATTTATACTTCAGTCGGCGTAGAAACCCCAACGCTCAACCCCAACGCTCAACCCCAACGCTCAACCGAGCAGAAACTCTGGTTGCTATTCCCTGTCCCGACTCTTCTCTTATATCATCTTTTCCTCCTCTCTTGATGTGGTTTGGGTGTAACCTTTCGAAATAAGTCCATTCCTTTACCAACTTGTTCCATGCTATGGTCGTAAATAGAACAATCAAAAGTGACTGTGGGTTTGTACACAGTTGCAGTAGATGTTTTTGTTGTGAATTAACATAAGCAGCTGGAAGAGCCAGTCAGCTACAGTAGTAGGGGGACAGTAGGGGGGGAGTCAGACGATGATCGTGTGTTTGAATAGAAGCAACGTGATTGGCTCACCTGAAGAGAGAGCAGGTGTTGTCCAGTCCTATGTTGAACACCCCATCCTCTCTCACACTCTTTCTGTGCACTGTCCCACCGAAAACTTTATTCATCATCTGACGACGAAAACAGACAACATTAACACACAAGACTTAGGTTCAGGTTGAGACTTTGCGACTAGACACACTTGATAGCTATTTAGACTACAAAACTATAGGTTTACAAAGGCAACCCTGGTTTGTTTGTGTGTGTAAACTTACCTGCATGCCATAGCAGATACCCAGAACAGGTTTCCCGATGGTAAAAATGGCAGGGTCGAACCAAGGGGCGTCTTCAGCATACACTGAATTGGGTCCGCCCGAAATAATGATAGCCCTGGGAGAAGGAGGTGTGTAGCAAAGACGTAGAGTAGCAGGAGAACACTCAAATTAACCAAGAAACCAGATGAAAATGACACGACGGAAGCACAGGGAGTAAAGGAGTAACTTCAGATACAGCTTGTGTGTTGGCGTGTTCAGAGCTTCGTTTGCGTGTTCAGAGCTTCGTTTGCGTGTTCAGAGCTTCGTTTGCGTGTTCAGAGCCTGAGTGCGTGTTCAGAGCTTCGTTTGCGTGTTCAGAGCCTGAGTGCGTGTTCAGAGCTTCGTTTGCGTGTTCAGAGCCTGCGTGCGTGTTCAGAGCTTCGTTTGCATGTTCAGAGCCTGCGTGCGTGTTCAGACCCTGCGTGCGTGTTCAGACCCTGCGTGCGTGTTCAGACCCTGCGTGCGTGTTCAGAGCTTCGTTTGCGTGTTCAGAGCTTCGTTTGCGTGTTCAGAGCTTCGTTTGCGTGTTCAGAGCCTGAGTTTGCGTGGCATGTTCAGAGCCTGCGTGTGTGTTCAGAGCCTGCATGCGTGTTCAGACCGTGTTATCTGGCGTCCTCACCTGAAGCCCTGCTCTCTGATGGCGAAGGCTGGGGTCTCCAGAGGGAGGATCTCTGAGCGGACGAACAGCTCTCGAACCCGTCTGTCGATCACCTTGCCATACTGGGCCCCCGCGTCCAGGATCACCACCGCACCCTCACACGACCCGTTCAGAGGCTCCGTGCTGATCTCCAGCTGAGGAACACACACACACACACACACACACAGACAGTCAGAGACAGACAGACAGACAGACAGACACACACACAGACAGTCAGAGACAGACAGACAGACAGAGACACACACCAGGGTAAACTGATTGGGGATTGGCTACAGCTCTGACACTAGAGGTTCATGCTGAAAGGAATACAGATGTACATCTACACACACAAACTCTCCACGTCGTTTATAACACAGCAAAGTTACTGGACTGTCGCACTAACTACACCACAATCTGTTGCTGCAAAATCTATGGACTGTCTTCTTTTAAGACTGCGGTCCCTTTATTAAAACACACACACATTCTCACGAAGCCGCCAGACTCTCCCATTTTGAAATTGAGGAACGTGATTATTTATAAGGGTAACGCAATTTAAGGGGCATGTGAGCTGCGACGCAGGGAACAGGGGATACGCACGAGCCATCAGCATAGTCAGTCACGAGCGACAGTCGCGAACAAGGTATGCGTGCGAGCCATCAACGTAGTCAGTCACATGAGTGACAGTTCCACACTAATACTGGATATGCAGAATACAAACTAACTCCACGGGTGTTCCTCCATTTACAAGAACTTCAGTTACCAATGTAACAGAGTAGAGTCAAGCTGTTTATATGCATAAACAATACATAATTTATTTTAGAGTACAATGTTTACACCACGTCAACAGTGTTAGCCTACAGGTTAATACGATGTTGCCAACAATAAATATTGAGTCTTTAATATTTAGGCCGGATAGAACCAGTATTATTTAACGGCAATTTTCCAATCCTGATCCATTCTCCTAATTCTCCTCATCGCCTTTCACTGCTACCCGCCAGTCAACTCTTACTCTCCTGCAAGTGCAACATGCGCCCACGTGGTTTGTGTAAAACACTTGTCAATTATAAAAAATAAAATAAATAAATAAAAAAAGAAACGTCTGACATTCACAACTGGAAAAGACAACTGCGTGGGACAGTGATGGTATCGAGAGTAAAGGAATCCAAATGCTACTCGTGCCATCAACCACCTGACGTTATAATCCATGTATTCCCAGTTCCCGTCCAGTCAATGTTTTAGCTAGCTAGCAAGCATCATGACAAGACAACATAACACATCATTAGTCACGACCAAAGATACTAAACGGTTAGCGATCCGGGTAGGTTTTGGAGACAACCTCAAACATAGCCTTCGGCAACGAACCTCGATTGTGTCACGCTAGAACACGGCTACAAAAAGTTTGATTTCCATTCTGTCATTGCATGCCATGCAAACAGGCATTCAGTCGCTCTGGCTTCACTGATGCTAGCTAGTAGCTATCTCCACGCGGTGTAGCAATCACCGGCGGCTAGTGTGAGTAGCCCTGGCTAGCTACTAGTACAGTAGGCAAAGGGACGAAGCGATGCCGAACTTAACGAGCTAGCTTAGCTCCATATCTGATTGACAATAATTGTGGTCGCTGTATGAAAATCCGGAACAGATAGTAGACTAGCTAGCAGTTAATGATACGTCGGCAGCTCAAACAAGACTGGGCAACAGGCATGCAGAATAACACAACCCCTGCATTCTGTAAGTTAGCTGGAAACATACAGGCCGTAATTAACCAGGGACTATCCCAGCGTGCATGTCCCGACATCGGGAGACACAACTAACATCCAATGCAGTACAATCGCCGTCGATGTAGACGTAGCTTAGTATGGCACCGATAAGGTTGCCCATTGAAACTGACCTTGCTATCCCCGTTGCACAGAGCCATGGATAACTGTAGAGTGTGTAGTGGAACGAACTCTACCCTTCTCAATCTTCCAGATATCGTGCGTAGCAGATAGAGCGCACCAGACACACGGTCAGCGCCGACTACTGTCGTAAACGGTTCGTGCTACTTTCACAGCGCCGGTAATAGTGTGTCTTTCACCGTCTCTCCAAAGAGAATAAATTCTGCGTGGGAACTGAATTTGCCTATGTATTTAGGTTCCATGGGAGGAGTAAAAATTAAAATTTAAAAAAAAACTTTGTGAACGAGATAGGAGGAGTTTAACTCTCTGAGGAACATCCATGCAGCATATATATATATTGCGTAGTTTTACTTATTTACTACATCTGATCGTTTTAAGTTAAATGTCCTAATTTTTCCAGAAAAATATAGAAAACCTGGAAATCTTTATGCTCACAATTACGGATCCATAGTTGGCCTACACATGTGAACTGCGTGCTTCCTTGTACTGTGTGACGTGACAGAAACATGGCACCTGACCTCCATGTTCCCATGAGGACCCTCTGACCCCTGAATCTGTCATCGCTTTACTGTGGTGGAACACTTAGGTGGAGGTCTAGCCAGGGGTGGTGGTTGGAGGGTGAGGGTGGTAACTAACCCTCAAGCTACTAGTCCTCACCAACATTTTAACATGACAAAATTGTCCCCACCACTATATATATATATATAAATATTTTAGCAAAGTTCTTTGTGCTGCTAAGTAAGGGGTGGAGGGGATGTCTCCACCAAAGTTGAGACCAAAGCTACACCCTTTGGTGAACACTTGAAGATGGTGCATGTAAAGAGAAGCTGGTCAGAGTCTTTCCTAAAACACATTTCAGAAAACATTTAAAAAACAAAGTATTTAGAAAAAACAACATTTCTGGTTAAAAGAAACATTTTTTCTCTCTCCTTTCCTCTCCACCCCTCTGTCTCTCTCCCTGTTCTGCAGAGGGTATAGCAGGTTATGGTAGAATAGTTTCAGGGCCAACAGACGCAGAATACAGGAGGAAAATGGACTCATCAATGGATGACAGGGTTATTCTAACGCAGGGGTGTCGAACCCTGGTCCTCGAGGGCCGCTGTCCTGAAGGTTTTCTATGTTTCCCTGCTCCAGCACACCTGATTCTAATGAAGGGTTGTTATCAGGCTTCCACAGAGCTTGATAACAATCCATTCAAAGCCTGATAAGGACTCTTCATTAGAATCAGGTGTGCTGGAGCAGGGAAACATGGAAAACCTTCAGGACAGCGGCCCTCGAGGACCAAGGTTCGACACTTCTGGTCTAAAGGAAATGACTTACCTGTGCCTTTTATATCTCACTCAGGGAAACATTCGCTGGAAACTCAGCCATAAAGGGTTTAGGGAGTCTGTTTTAAAAACACTGCAATGTTTTTTTGGAGAGACAGTAATGAGGGAATACAGTCCATTCCTCATTCTAGAATCTTGTTATTGGATGTTATTACACACTAACCATCCGTAACAACAGAAGTTGGTTGGATATAGATCTCAATGTAGGTCTTAAAGATACATTTACATGGACGTAATCTCACATGTTACTACTTGGACAGCACAGTCTGAGAAGGAGAGGAATCTGACAGCAAAGAGACACATTCCTGTGAGAAACTGGAACATAACAAGCTACTGGCAGGTAGTAGCTTTTCCTCATGATTTCAGTTGCAAGTCTGTTTTTCAGATGTAACAAAAAATCACGTTTTTAGAACCTTTTGGTGTGTAATGTCAAATATATTCAGAATGTAGTACTCTAATTTAGATTAGGGACTAATGAGTATAGATTCATCTTAAAGGGGCTGATGAAGATCAAGTAATTATAGTGGCTGATCAACATAATATTAGAGATAGATTTCAAATCGAATATTGACCAGATACACAAATGCACACACGCGCTCACACACTCCAAATGCTCGCCACGCTACTGGCTGTATATGAAACACTGACTCCTTGTGTTTAAGGGCAGAACTAATGCTTAAGTCACATGATTCCCTCTGAAGTGACTGCTTGGTCACATGCCTGCAGGGGGGTTAACCAGTTTCACGCGGGGTTTATAGCTGTGGCACAGCGCAGCATGCAGTCATTCATTATCTCTGATGGGACGGAAGGCGACCCAAGGTTAATCATTGGCAAGCGCGAATGTTTGGTCTCGGCTTTGGTGGGGACATCCTAGCCAACCTTTGCCCTTTACTTAGCAGCACAAAGGAGTTCGCTAAAATATTGGTGGGGACCATTTTCACATCTTAAAATATTGATGAGGGACTACTATTTAGAGTTCGCCCTTATACCCACGGCCATGATCATTGGTATGCATTGCAAACCATCTTGCAGATGTTTCAACTGTCACAGTCTTTGGATGGGCCTGGATGAGTTTGGTAGAAACATTCTTGTCTTGTGAAGGCGCGACCTGTGGCGCAAAGTGCATGGTTTTTCTTTTGAAAAACTGTAACGTATTTTCACTCAACGCAAACACGTTCGCACTGTCCTCATCAGTCCTGAAATCTATGTAATGCATCACTACAGTTTGGGCGATGGAGTTGCATGCCGTCCTCATTCATAAGTAGCACACAACCATCACGCTGTCGTGAACTTAAGTCCTATTGTAAATCACGACACACTTTGTTAATAACTGAACCAACGAGGGGATATCAACTCTTCGGTTGACTTAATTAACAATGCTCCATGAAAGGTGAATCAGACTGCCTCTCCGTGAAATGGGCAGTCAAACCACTAGCCGTCCTGTCGGAAACATCCAACGTCATGCTTGAAAGATGACATTAAACATTTGTCCTAACTTTCCTTTTCCTTCATTTAACAATCATGCTGAGAGCTAGGGTGGAAAGGGTCCACGTCAGAAAGTCCATGGTCTAGTTCCAGAGAGATGGTCCAAGACGAGGAAAATGAGTTTGGTGGTTAGCTTGGAGGGGATAATGGCGTTATAAAATGCGTTATCGATGAAGAGCATCCGGATGTATGGATTTAATGTCCCAGGTGCGTCAGCATAGAGCGCAAAGCAGTGACGTCTTCTGTAGGCTTTAGGGACGATAGACACACGAATATAGGAGGATTGTGTGGGCGTATGGGATGGGGGCTGTTTGTCATTTCAAATGACCTGATCGCATCCACTAATAATCATTAAAAAATACTATGTAGAACTGTAGGCCTTCATTACGCCATCCGGAACTCATATTCATTTACTTTTGACACGTCAGCTGAAGTTTTCGGACACTTTTGTACGTGGCACAACATCACTTCCTTAGCATTCGACCCTGCTCTCTGTTTGGTTAGCTATTGACGTTTCTAACCGGTTGAACCCTGAACGGTATCTATAAATTGGACTTTATTGCATTAAAACGCAATTCCGTCCTCATTTTAATTAAGAAGAGGCTGTATCTGGGCATTAATTTTTTATTTAATTAATGAATCATTTATTATTTTGTCTGGCATGTCGCGTGTAGTGCAAGCACAACAAGCAGGTATGCATGCTGTCATCTTATCTATCATGCTTTGCCTTATCATCACCTTTTGATTTTTGATTGTACTGTGTCAATTTAAACGGATATTCTTCGTTTTGATGGCCAGTGATGTGTCTCTTTCTAACTGACGTTTCCCTTAATCTCACTTTGAATCGCACTTGGCATATTTTTCATACATTTCCTTCTATGTTATCATCATGACTATGCGTAATACGAGTTTGACCATATGCTTGATTGCTTGATTTCTATTTCGAGGCGAGTTCCATTTGAGGTTGTGTTGTGTTGGTCAGAGCAGCTACATCTGAGATTGATAAGTAGCGGCCCTTTTTTAGCTCGTGAATATGCCTTTTCTTCACTTGCACTTGTGTGTTCATTAGCCTCGAGCCGAATCAAGTACAGTAGCTGTCCCGCAAGCGACAGTTTCTTCACGCGCTAAAGATATCAAATATACTCTTGATTGGCAAGGTTTAGTAAGTACCAGGATCAGAGCTTCAGCGAACAGCCACCTTAAGCCACAACGTGTTTCCTTTTGATCTGCTTCTACAATCCTCTCTCTCCTCTCTTGTTCTTCCAGGTTTCCGTAGGACATCGCAGGATTGACGCCCACTGCTCCGCCATGGAGCCCACTGACTTGGACACGCACAAGAACGGGCGTCAGCGGAAGCTGGCGGGCGCCGGCGGGATGGACACGAGGGAGGATGAGAGGGGGTGGGGCTCCGCGCCCGAAGACGAAGGGGAGGGGCTCCTGCGGGGTTCGGACTCGGAGGATAACGGCCGTCCGAAAGTGCGCCCGGGCGTCCGTGGCGAGCTGGGAAACGTGTCTCTCCTCCTCTTCCTGTACGTCCTTCAGGGGATCCCTCTGGGATTGGCTGGCAGCATCCCGCTGATCCTGCAGACCAAGAACGTGAGCTACAAGGACCAGGCCTTCTTTAGCTTCGTCTTCTGGCCCTTCAGTGTGAAGCTTCTCTGGGCTCCGCTGGTGGACGCGCTCTACCTCAGCAAGTTCGGACGCAGGTGAGGGAGGGATGATGGCGACCGCGTGGCGTCCATGGTTTCGCTTCACGCGGCTCAGATCCTTCAGTGGATGCCATTGAATTGTTAAGGACTTGGAGACAAGTTTTCAGATAGTTTCGATAGGTGCCAAGTCCTCAGGGACCCACTGGCCCTGCATGTTTTAGATGTACCCCTGCTCCGATTGAATCCTAATGAATGAGTCCTTATCTAGTGCTGCACAAGCTTGATAACATTCATCTGAATCAGGTTTGTTGATGCAGGGAAACATAGAAAACATACAGGACTGGGAGGGACTAAGGTTGAAGACCACTCGTCTAAAATCTGGGATTTCTCTCTCCCTCTCTCCCTCTCTCTCCCTCTACCTCCCTCTCTCCCTCCCTCTCTCTCTCTCCCTCCCTCCCTCTCCCTCTCCCTCTCCCCCTACAGGAAGTCGTGGTTGGTGCCGACCCAGTACCTGCTGGGCCTCTTCATGCTGTGGCTGTCCTTTACTGTGGACTCTCTGCTGCAGAGCAATGGAGGCCATGGCCCTGATGTGCTGACTCTCACTGTGGTGTTCTTTATGCTGGCCTTCCTGGCTGCCACCCAGGTACACACACACATACACACTGACACACACACACACACTGACACGAACACACACACACACACACTCTTGCAGACTCTGACCTGGTTGCGTGTGGCCCTCCCCAGGACATAGCTGTGGACGGCTGGGCTCTGACCATGCTGTCCAGGGAGAACGTGGGCTACGCCTCCACCTGTAACTCAGTGGGCCAGACCGCCGGGTACTTCCTGGGAAACGTCCTCTTCCTGGCGCTGGAGTCTGCAGACTTTTGCAACAAGTACCTGAGGATGGAGCCACAAGACAGGGGCATCGTCACTCTGTCTGGTAAGGAGACGGAGGGGGAGACGGAGGGGGAGACTGAGAGAGAGACAGAGACAGACAGACAGATTGAGAGACAGAGAGAGACAGAGAGAGAGACAGAGACAGATACAGAGACAGAGACTGAGAGAGACAGACAGACAGATTGAGAGACAGAGAGAGACATAGACTGAGAGACAGAGAGACACGGACAGACAGACAAAGAGAGAGACAGGCGGAGAGAGACAGACAAGACAGAGAGAGAAAGGGAGACAGACAAAGAGAGATTAAATCTGTTAGATATTAAAATGTGATGCTGTTTTGCATAAGAGATGGAGGCTTGGAGGAACCAGGAATATGATATGTACTGGTAGAGAAACTCGATGTTAGTAAGTAGTCATGTTGACCACAGTGTTTTACCTCGTCTGTGATTGGCTCCCGTGTAGACTTCCTGTATTTCTGGGGCATGGTGTTCCTGGTATCCACCACGCTGGTGGCCATCTTTAAGAGCGAGCACGTGCGCGTCCGGGGGAGGAGGCAGGCTCAGGAAGAGACCCACGGCGTCATGGAAACCTACAAGCAGCTGCTGTCCATCATCAGGATGCCGACTGTGTTTACCTTCTGCTGCTTGCTGCTAACGGCCAAGGTACGTCACTGTGCGTGTGTGCGTGTGTGTGTGTGCGTGTGTGTGTGTGCGTGTGTGTGTGTGTGTGTGTACGTGTGTGTGTGCGTGTGCGTCACGCTGATCTGACTGTGGACAGGTGGCTGTGTAAGCTGAGATAAGGTTTGCTGTCTTTTGTGTGTTTCATTAAAATTGGGTTGGGTTCTGTAATAAATACAGTGTATATACAGTATATATGTGTATATATACATATGTGTGTGTGTGTGTGTGTGTAGTCAAGCTAGTTTTCAAAAATTTGTGTGAGTGTGTAATCCAAATTGGGGTCTCTAATATGTGTGTGTGTGTGTGTGTGTGTGTACTCCAGAATGTCATCTTTTAATGTGTGTGTGTGTGTGTTTGTGTGATCCAGATTGGCTTCTCAGCAGCAGACGCAGTCACAGGTCTGAAGCTGGTTGAAGCTGGTGTTCCTAAGGAGCAGCTAGCTCTGCTGGCAGTGCCTATGGTACCTCTACAGATCCTGCTGCCCCTCATCATCCACAAGTACACAGCTGGACCCAGACCTCTGGACATCTTCTACAAGGCCTACCCCTACAGGTACACACACTGTACTCTACAGGTACATACACTGTACCCCTACAGGTACACACACTGTACCCCTACAGGTACACACACTGTACCCCTACAGGTACACACACTGTACTCTACAGGTACATACACTGTACCCCTACAGGTACACACACTGTACTCTAGAGGTACATACACTGTACCCCTACAGGTACACACACTGTACCCCTACAGGTACACACACTGTACTCTAGAGGTACATACACTGTATCCCTACAGGTACACACACTGTACTCTACAGGTACACACACTGTACACATACTGTACCCCTACAGGTACACACACTGTACTCCTACAGGTACACACACTGTACTCTACAGGTACATACACTGTACCCCTACAGGTACACACACTGTACACCTACAGGTACACACACTGTACCCCTACAGGTACACACACTGTACCCCTACAGGTGCGCACACTGTACCCCTACAGGTACACACACTGCACACCCAAACACACACTGTACACACACACTCTACACAGACACACACACAGTACACATACATACACATACATACACATACACGGACACACACGGTACACACACACACACAGACTGTACACACACATACTGTACACACACAAACTGTACACACACTGTGCACATACAACCGCACTGTACACACACGCTAACAGTCCTGTCAGTTGATGTGTGTGTGTGTGTGTGTGTGTGTCCAGGCTGTTGATCGGCCTGAGCTATGCTGTGCTGGTGTGGTGGACACCCAGTGTGAAACAGGACGGAGGATATCCTGTTTACTACTACGGTGTGGTGCTGCTCAGCTATGCCCTACATCAGGTAACACTATCCTCCTTTCTGTTTAGTTACCTCCTCTCCCCCCTCTCCCCCTCCTCCTCTCCCTACATCAGGTAACACTACCCTCCTTTCTGTTTAGTTACCTCCTCTCCCCCAAAGCTCTGCTCTTTGTCTGTTTGTTTTAAGACAAGTAAGACATGTGTTATCCACCCTACATCCTTTGCTGTTCCCCTCCTGTCCACCAGGTGTCACTGTACAGCATGTACGTAGCCTTGATGGCATTCCACGCCAAGGTGAGCGACCCGAGGATCGGCGGCACCTACATGACCCTCCTGAACACGCTGACCAACCTGGGCAGCAACTGGCCCTCCACGCTGGCCCTGTGGATGGTGGACCCGCTCACCAGGAAGGAGTGCCAGGGAGCCCCCCTGCAGACCTGCGGCTCCCTGGAGGAGGCAGGGGTGAGGCGGGGGGAAAGGGGGTGTGGGGTGAAGGTGTGGTGTGGGGGTGCAGGAGTGGGGGTGAAGGTGTGGGGGTGCAGGAGGGGGGTGAAGGTGTGGGGGTGAGTTTCTGTTAGTGTGTCTTAATACCCACCAAGAAGCATGCATGTATGCTGTAATAAAGTCATTACTTTCTCTCTTTCTTTCTCTCTCTACCTCTCTTTCTCCTTTTCTCTCTCTCTCCCCCTCTCTCTATACATCTACCTCTCTTTCTCTCTCTCCCTCCCCCCCTCTCTACCTCTCTCCCTCTCTCTCTACCTCTCTCCCTCTCTCTCTCTCTCTCCCTCTCTCTCTCAGCTGTGTACCAAGGAGGGAGGCGTGTGCGTGACGACGTTGGACGGCTTCTACGTGGAGTCGGTGGTGTGCGTGCTGATTGGACTGGCCTGGTGGGTGGTGCTAGGCAACAAGCTGAAACGGCTGCAAGACCAGAGCCCTGCAGCATGGAGGTGTAGAATCAACCAATGATAGCCCTCCGCCCTCCCTCCCCCCCCCTCCCTCCTCCCTCC